>JAFEMH010006747.1:0-114051 GCA_022495995.1 Adenophora triphylla var. japonica | reverse complement strand
ATCCTTAGCCACATCCTTCACAGGGAATGGAACATTTATTGGTTCAATCTCAGTATTATCAGCATCAGAGGAATCCAATTCCTTGTCTTCTTTCTCCTGATCAAGCTCTTCTCTTCCAAGCTTGAAGTTCTCATCTGAGGCAGTTGTTGGGATGTGGAGTCAAAACCATGGATAAAGGAATTTGAACCGCGGTCGGAGGAGTTGGTGAGATCAAGGAGGATTCTTCTGCAGCAGATTTGTTTCCTATTTTGATTAGATCTCCTCTTGCATTGGTGATTCCTTTTGGTAGTAATATTTGGAAGGACTTGTGAAGAAAGAAGATTACTTTCTTGAGTAGGAATCCTTTTATTACTAGGATTTGATTTATTGTTCCCTATAAATACATGTGATAGCCTAGAGACAAATTGTAACATCTGAAAATATTAGAGAGAATATTTTGGCTTGGTAGCGCCCCCGGACGTAGTTGTTGTTGCAACGAACCGGGTTAACAATTCTTGTGTGTTCCTTTGTGTGTGATTTATTTTTCGTGTGTGTTGCATCTTATTATTCCTCCTAGCTCGGTCCGTTTTCCGCCGCGTGGGCGTGATTTTCACAACAACCTGTATCGAGCTCTTGGTTTTGTCGAATCATTGCTTGGGGTGTCTTTTGCTATGGATTTCTTGGGAGCTTTGGAGGATGGGAATAAGGTGGTGTTGATCGAAAAGTTTGATGGGACGGATTTCAATTTTTGGAAGACACAAATCGAGGATGTTCTGTGGAACAAGGATTTGTATCTACCATTAAAAGAAAAGCCGGACATAGAGGAAGCAAAATTCGAAATCTTGGATCGGAAAGCGTTAGGGCTTGTTAGGCAAACGTTGACCAAGGATGTCGCGAAGAATGTTTTGGAGGCGAAGACTACCATGGAGATGTTGCGTATGTTGGCGAGCATGTACGAGGCACCATCGGCGGCGAACAAGGCTCATCTCGATGAGGAAGCCGTTGAACATACGGATGGTGGAGGGCATGCTCGGCAACAAAGCATATAAGTGAATTCAAATCTACTGCGACCCAACCGTCTTCCGTGGTCCGTTACTCTTGATGACGAGGTACTAGCATTGATTTTACTTTCTTCTTTGCCGGAAAGTTGGGATACAATCGCGATAGCAGCTTAACGTTTCAACAGAAAAGTGAAGTCGAAGTTTGCGGATGTCGCTGATGTGATTCTCGCGAAGAAATTCGTAGGAAGAAGCAAGGGTGGGACATCGGGGCTAGCACTAAGTGTCGGTGAAAAGAGTAAGGGTGGCAAGAAGGTGATTACTTGCTACGATTGTGGGGAGAAGGGCACTTTAGGAGAAGTTGTCCTTAGAAGCGGTCGGGCGAAAGGCGAAGGGGTGAATGTTGCTTTGCGAAGAGATGGCGGACGTATTAATCTTGGGTGGGAGCCGGTTCAGGCGATTCGTGGGTTTTGGATTCGGGCTCGACGTTTCATTCATGCACTAGTGCGAAAGAATGGAGCTTCGTATGTTCCGGTGATTTTGGGGTTGTTCGCTTGGGAAACGATTATCTGTCAAGGTCATTGGAAAGGGGTTGTTCGGGTCAAAGCAACGGATGGGACTTGTTTTACGGCTACGTGATGTGCGACATATTCGGATTTGAAGAGGAACTTGATTTCCATAAGGCAACTTGATAAGGAGGTTGTGTGGTGACCTTCGGTTGTGGGACATGGAAGGTAAACCGCGGAGCTAGCTTGGTGGCTCGTGGCGGCGTGGAAAATATGTTGTATACCACATGCAACATGAATCGTTGGGGAAACGAAGGCGCATCCCAATGATGAATGGTGGTGGCCGAGATCGCCATGGTGGGAGAAATTTCACTAAACGGTATGTTGATAGAAAATTGGGTAATGAAGTCGGCCGACGTGGAACCAATTTGGTCAACATGGGAGCGGGATCTAGAACGGTGATGCGATGGGTTGCAAAGAACACACAAAGGTTCCAAGCTTGTGATTGTGTGGGGCACGTGGATTCGCGCCGTTCGGGATCGATAGTTAGCAAGCAAGTGAGCGGGGATGTGCAGGGAGGATCATTCGGAATGAAGACTCGGAGCATGGTAGAACCGACAGTTATGTTGAAGCGTAGCTCAGCTTCAACTCACTTGGATAACTAGACAAGAGGCCGGGCGCTACCAACGCAATAGCTGGCCACTGAAATTTGTTTCAAGAGAGGTATCATGGATGGTTTGTCTCCAGGTGGGAGATTGTTGGGATGTGGAGTCAAAACCATGGATAAAGGAATTTGAACCGCGGTCGGAGGAGTTGGTGAGATCAAGGAGGATTCTTCTGCAGCAGATTTGTTTCCTATTTTGATTAGATCTCCTCTGCATTGGTGATTCCTTTTGGTAGTAATATTTGGAAGGACTTGTGAAGAAAGAAGATTACTTTCTTGAGTAGGAATCCTTTTATTACTAGGATTTGATTTATTGTTCCCTATAAATACATGTGATAGCCTAGAGACAAATTGTAACATCTGAAAATATTAGAGAGAATATTTTGGCTTGGTAGCGCCCCCGGACGTAGTTGTTGTTGCAACGAACCGGGTTAACAATTCTTGTGTGTTCCTTTGTGTGTGATTTATTTTTCGTGTGTGTTGCATCTTATTATTCCTCCTAGCTCGGTCCGTTTTCCGCTGCGTGGGCGTGATTTTCACAACAGCAGTGTCATCACTCTCAGAACTTGAGTCAGATTCATCTTCAAAGGGTTCTAGGTCAGTCTCAGCCACCTTTTTCTTTCCCTTTAAATCTATTAAAATCTTAGCTAAGGGTTCATCATCACTGAAGGAAATAAGGTCCTCAACAGGACTAGAGACCAAGGGAACAGAGGGCTCAGCAACAGGACTAGAAACATTATCCCTAGGGGGTGAAGCAGTATTGGGAATAATGGGATCGGATGAAATTATGGGAGAAGAAGGAGCAATTGGTTCAACAGATTTTGCATGGTGAACAGTATCAACAGGGATTAGAGGTTCAACATGGGGAGCATCAACAGAATCAACAGGGGGTGCAACCTCGTAAGGAGCAACAACGAGGGACGGGATCAATAACAGGAATTGACGATTTAGACCTAGTCCTAATAAGAGGAGCCATTACCTCTTCTTCTTCTTCTATTTCTTCAAGAACAATGGCGGTTGAAGGTTTCCCGCCAGGTTTCAAGTTAGATTCTTAGCTTTGTCGGACTCGACGGCTTGCGAACCCTACCGGATCGACGAAGATTGCGACGAGGTACCGGCGGTGCAACGTGACTTTGGGGCTTTAGCTTGAGACAACTTCCTCTTCTTAGTTGACGATGGTTCTACAAAGAATGGCGACATCCGATGGTGGAATCACTTAGGAGAGGATGGAGCCTTAGGGTTTACCTCAGTTGAAACATTCACGGCTTCCAATGAAGGGGATTTGGGAGAAGAAGCTTCCATTGTTGGTTCAGACGAGGGTGATGGAGAAGAGAAATCAGCAAGAAATTTTGAGATTACAGGATTTAGGAGAATGGAGTCCTCTCTTCTTGCTATTGAAATCGGCACAATGTCAAGAACGTCTTCTTCTCTTATATTCGAATGCTCGGCCATTTAACAGAGAGATTTGGGGTTGGTTGAACAGTATAATGAGAAATTAATGCAAAGTGTGTGAATTTGTGTGCAAACGGGAAGGAAGAACAAAGGGTTTTAACAAGGATTATGAGGGAGGAGACGGATGTGAGGTAAAATAAATACTCACAGCTCCCCCTTTCCAAATAGAATTAGGAATCCTTTTCCAAACAGGTAATCACACCTCAAAATCCTTAAGAGTCCTCCAACGGCTAGAAAAACCTTTGAGGTTACCACACACAAGCACCTTCCAAGAAAATAGGGGATCAAATTTAAATCAAGATTTTGTAAATTTTTATGAAAACACAAATTGCTTCGGCATATCTTTATTTAAAATAGAATCCCAAAAGAATTTTTCAACCTTTTCAAACAAGGATTGATACACATATTTTCTTTTCATAAAAGATATTGGAGATCAAAAACCTATATAATCAAAGAGTAAATTAAGAGAGAAAATTAATTAACTAACATATTTACAAAGCTCCTATATGTCCTAAAATGCAATATGCCTCGCATGATGCAAACACACACAAGCGAAGGAAATATTCTCGCCTTATGGATGTGGCATAGGATGTGAGTCACAAAAGGGGACACATTTAGATCACAAAAAGTCAATGAGCAATAATCCAATCTGCACAGCCTCTAGGATGCATCCACCAATTTTTTGTTGTGGATTTTTGCAATGTGAGTAGCTTTCACTTTACTTGATCCCAAAGATAGCCCTTTTTCCCAATGATCTTATCAAGTTTGACTTCAAGTTTTCTTATGAAAATCACTTGATCACAATGGTATGGCTTCATACTAAGGGTGAAGCAGCTGTTTCTCACAAATATATATATTTTTTTTCTTTTAGCACCCATTCGTGAGATACCTAGGAAGGTGATACCAAGTAATCAAAAGATTACATGGACAGGAAATACTCACAATTAAGTGATCAAAAATAATGTCAAAGATGAAGACTCACAGGTGACCACACTGAGAAATTTCGTGCTAATGCATGATATTTTTTGGATTTTTCTTTTTATGATTTTTTTTTTTTTTTTTTTTTTTTTTTCGAGTTAAACTAATCTACAGATGTGTTAGAGGATGTGAGACACATCCGGTCTCACAACCTTAGATATCACACAAGCCAAGAGACTTCCTCAAGGAGGAAAATCTCTCCAAATCTAATGCCTTTGTAAATATATCGCCCAATTGATTTTCGGTCCCAACAAATTCCGCACACACGCTTTTTGCTCTACAAGATCTCTAATGAAATGATGTCTAATATCAATGTGCTTTGTTCTAGAATGTTGAACAGGATTTTTAGATATGTCTAAGGCACTTTTGTTATCACAAAAAGCAATCAAAACTTTGCTATTTAATCCATAATCTTTTAGCATTTGATTCATCCAAAGTAATTGTGTGCAGAACTCCCAAGGGCAACATATTCGGCCTCGGCGGTGGACAAGGACACACAATTTTGCTTCCTACTATACCAAGACACAAGATTATTACCTAGGTAGAAACATCCACCGGTGGTACTCTTTCTATCATCACTGTTTCCGGCCCAATCGAGAATCGGTGTATCCAACCAAATTTGTGTTTGTTTCTTTAGAGTAATGCGAGACCTAGGTTCACAGTCCCACTCACATACCTAATGATCCTTTTCAATGCTTTAAGATGGGACACTTTTAGGGTTGGCTTGGTATCTAGCACGGAGACATACACCGAACATAATGTCGCCCATGTCTACTTGCTAAAATGAGGTAAAGCAAACTTCCTATCATGCTTCTATAAAGGGTTTGATCAACACTCTACCATCGAATCATGACTTTAGCTTTTGGGAAGATCCCATTGGTGTTCTTTGATGTGAAGAGTGTTCAAGCTCAAACTTTTTCACAAGATTCTTGGCATACTTAGATCGTGAAATGAACATGCCATCTTTGAATTGCTTAACTGTAAGCCTAAGAAAAAGTTCAACTCACCTACCATACTTCATCTCAAATGTGGAAGTCATGCTATCCACAAATTCGGCTAGCATTGGATCGAGAATTTGATCCAAACACAATGTCATCTACATAGATTTGTGCCACAAGAATCTCTTTCTTGTTTCTCCTCACAAACAAGGTTTTGTCAACCTCACCTCTCTTGAATCCTAGTTGAAGCAAATGGTCAAATAACCTACCATACCAAGCTCTAGGGGCTTGCTTTAGCCCATACTGAGCTTTCTTCGGTTTATACACATGATTAGGTATTTGGAGTTTACAAAGCCTTTAGGTTGTTCAACATAGGCTTCCTCATTTAATATCCCATTTAAAAAGGCACTCTTGACATCCATTTGATGAAGAGTAATCTTGAGGTAACAAGCAATGGCTAACAAAAGCCTAATGGACTCAATTCTTGCAACGGAGCAAATGTCTCCTCAAAGTCAATTCCCTCAATTTGAGTATAACCTTGAGCAACTAACCTAGCTTTATTTCTAGTTATCACACCTTGCTCATCGGGCTTTTGTTCTTAAAAATCCATTTGGTTCCTATGACATTACCATGTGAGGGTCTAGGAACAAGAGTCCATACCTCATTCTTTTCAAATTGAATTAATTCATCTTGCATAGCCATAATCCAACAAAGATCTTTCAATGCTTCAAGAACATTCTTAGGTTCAATTTTAGAAACAAAACAACAGAAGCTTACCTGGGAGTATGCTGAGGAGCAACTCCATAAACCAGCCATCTTTCTATAATCAACTTTGTCCTTTTGTCTAGTTCTCACTTGAGCATGCACATCTCCCACAACTTGTGAAGTGGGGTGGTTTTTCTGGATTTTTGAAGGGATATCCTTTGACCTATCCACACACCCATTCACATTACCTTCTGGAGCATCATCCTGATCAGAATCAGAGGAACCGTCCCCGCTACTGAGGAGTTTGAGTGAATGTGGGTGCAGATGTGGGTTCGAGATGTGGAGGCAGATGTGTCCACATCCTTGGTTACATCCTTGTCAGTTCATCATTTTTAACAAAGACTTTGGAAGTTTCTTTTGCTTTTTCAAAGACTCGTTTCTTCATCCTTCCAGTCAAAGCAACCCGAAACATCATCCTCAGCAGTCTTGAGGTTAAGATCAAGTGAGTCATCAAATTTAACATTAGCAGATTCCATAATGGTCTTAGTTTTGAGATTGAAAACTCTGTAAGCTCTACTGTTTGTGGAATAGCCTATGAAAATTGCTTTGTCACTTTTTGAATCAAACTTGGACAGGTATTCTCTATCATTGAGAATATAACAAACACAACCAAACACATGAAAATATTTTACAGTTGGTTTCTTTCCAAGGAGAATTTGATATGGAGTGACAGTGCTTCCAATCCTTAGAAACACCCTATTGCCAATGTGGCAAGCAGTGTTTAAAGCTTCTGCCCAAAATTTTTTGGACAAGTTCTTTGAACTTAGCATGACTCTAGCCATTTCTTGCAAGGTTCTATTCTTTCTTTTTCAGCAATTCCATTTTGCCGTGGGGTGATTGGTGCGTAAAACTCATGAGTGATTCCCTTAGAATTGCAAAAATTGGTGAACATTTGATTCTCATATTCATTGCCATGGTCAAACCTAATCCTCACGCCTTAAGACCATAAAGATTTCTAACTCTTTTGTACCAATTCTTGAATTCTCCAATTGTTTCGACTTTTCTCTTAAGAACATTACCCAAGTGTACCTAGAATAATCATCAACACACACAAAGGCATATTTTTTCTACCAAAGCTTTCTACTTCAATAGGTCCCATTAAATCGTGTGAATCATCTCCAAACATCTAGTTGTGGAGCATTGTTGGACCTTTTATGTGATGCTTTTGTTTGTTTTCCCTTTTGACATGAACCACATACATCAGGGTTCTTGAAGTTCAGTTTAGGGAGGTCTTTAATGGCTTCAAACCTTTGAAGTTCTTCCAGAGTTCTACAGCTAGCATGCCCTAATTTTTGGTGCCACAGATTGACATCATTAGCTTTTGAGCTTAGGCAAGAAAGATTGTCACCAAATTGGTAACAATTATCAGCAGATCTAGGACCAGTAAACACACATTTATTATCCTTATCAAACACTTCACACAAGTGCTTATCAAACTTCACAAATAGGTCATCATCACACAGTTGACTGATGCTTATCAGGTTGGCTTTCAAGCCTTCCACATGGTACACATTGTGCAATTTTGGGAGACCCTTGACATCTAGGGTTCCTTTCCCAACAATCTTTCCTTGAGCACCTCCACCAAAGTTTACTTTCCCTCCATTTATTATTTCATAGTCAAGAAGGACCTTGGTTTCCCAGTCATGTGCCTAGAGCACCCACTATCAAAATACCAAGAGCCGTAGACAAGTACTCTTGAGGGAAGAGTAGACAACATTACAGGTGGTAATTGGTTTGGCTACCCACTGTTTAACAGCTTTTCTTTTGGGTTGCAGAGGTCTCAGATTGACTCGGATGTGTGTTAGGATGTGCATACATCTTCTCACACATCCGAGGCCGTTTGAAGTTACCGCATTTTTTATCGCCTTAAGTTTGTAAACAAGGGCCTAATGTGACCAGGAGCTAGGCAAAGAATGACATGATGTAATGCCTCTTTCTTGGTCTCTTCTCACTCGAATGACTTTTTCTTTAAAAGCTTGTTTTTTCACACTTTTAGAGGTAGAACCCTCATATCCCTCCTTTACAAAATTATTTTCAAAACCTATACCAATTTTGTCACGTTGACCCATGGAAAAAGCTTCTTCCATTTTCATTTTACTTTTGTTTAACTTAGTAAAAGTATTATCAGCTTTTTCACATTCATTCTTGAATTTTTCAAGGTCAACTTCTCTTTGGTCACAAGGACTTCAAGTCTTGCAATGGTATCCTTTTGAGCATCATTTTCTTTGAAAGTACAAATTTTTTTTCATCTTCACAAGCAGCCAATTTATCGACAGAGATTTGTTTACCTTAACAAGTACCTCAATTTTGTCCAATCTTTTCATCCAATCTGTATGCGGCTCCTTGTATGTGGCAAAGAGTTCCTCATAGGGAATGTCTCTTTCTTCATCTTCATCATCCGAATCTCCTTTACAGAGAAACAGTCAGCTCCACCAGTATGTGACACCGATGTGTACACAACCGAGCCCACATCCAAGGGTTTTTCAGAGTATATTCTTCTATATCTGCAGAAAAAGCATTAAACACAAAGAGCGGCAATTTAAGACAGACATGTTAGCCACTTCTTCTTCCTCCTCATCCTCACTGTCACTAAGGGTAGCAGTTAAGCTCATTCCCTTCTTTTTAAGAGTATTAGCACACTCATTGGCATAATGACCAAAGCCACGACATGCCCTACATTGGACAGATTCAGATGATTTATTTTCAAAACTTGGTTTCTTGAATCCAGTGTCAGTGCTAGGTTTTGGCTTTTCAGTAGTACTGGATGTAGGTCTATTAGGGAATTTGCTTATCCTTCGATTTTTCAAGATAGAACCGAATTTCTTTGAAATAAAAGCTACATCCTCATCTTCAAGATTAGACTTGTCAATTTCGAGAGGATAATTCCACAAGCTCTTTTGGTAGAGCAAAGAAGACTTTTAAGGGCAAGACTGTGTGTTTTGTTCTTCTTCTCGAGCCTCAAGGTTAAGCTCAAACACGCTCAAGATTCCTATGATAGTGTCAAGACCTACAATGTTTGTGTCCTTTGTTTCTTCAATCACAGCTACTTTTATGTTAAACCTTTCAGGAAAGGTTCTTAGTATTTTACTAACAAGTCTTGCATTGGAGATAGATTCTCCTAGACTTGTGCATTCATTTGAAATCTCATGAATCTTAGCAAAGATATGACACAATATCCTCAGTTTCTTCCATTCGAAGTAACTCAAACCTATCCATTAAAATTCTAAGCCCGGTAGCCTTCACACTTGGTGCTCCCTCACATTGAGTTTGCAAAATATCTCAAGCAGCTTTCGCTATACTTTCATTTGTTATAAGCTTGTACATATTCCTTAAACATGGCCGGAAATAGCACCCATGGCCTTTGAATTGTAATTAGCAGCTTGTATTTCATCAAGAGTCCATTGTTCTTCAGGTTTTCTTTCAAAGAAGGACTCACCAACACCAGAAGATGGCTTTTTCTCCACAGTAGGAGGTTGCCATGCAACAAGAATGCACATCCAAGCTCTTTCATCAATACTTTTGATGTAATTTCGCATCTTAGACTTCCAAAGAGAATAATTTGTGCCATCCAAGACAGGAGGCCTATTTTGGTGATTTTGGCATTCCATAATGACTACACTTTCTGGATCAACACTCGCAATATTTCGAGAGTTGGCTCGATACCAATTGAAAGTTTCGTGTAGCTAGGAAACTTGGATCACGCAATAGGCAAAGGATGTGAGTACAGATGTGTCTCACAACTGTCCACACATCCACAGATAATGCAGCGGAATAAAGTAAATAAAAGTAAATTAAATGCAATAACTCAAGAGTTATATACGCCATCGATCTGTGTGATCAGCAAACTAGGCTTACGCCCAAAAACCTTTCACTATAAAAACTTATGTTTCTTACAAAAACAAATAAGTGAAAAACTAAAATATGAAAATACTAAACAAGTTCTAATCACCTTCTATGATATGAACAACTCCCCTTTCCCAAGTAGGACTTATTCAACCAGAAGTAAAACAAGAGAACTTTATGAAAACCTAGATGTGAGTTACGGATGTAATCTCACAACCTAAAAACAACAATGTCGAATGACTATGAAGAATGTGATTTTCTC
This sequence comes from Adenophora triphylla var. japonica, assembly GCA_022495995.1. Lineage (NCBI taxonomy): Eukaryota > Viridiplantae > Streptophyta > Magnoliopsida > Asterales > Campanulaceae > Adenophora > Adenophora triphylla. Next base: position 103,666 of record JAFEMH010006747.1, on the reverse strand, counting down.
TCGTAAATTGTGTAACTTCTCTTTGTGCTGAATGCCTTGTATTTATAGAGCACCTTGAAGAAGATCTTCATGCAATCGACCTCTTCCTTTGTGAGATTCCTTTTCCTATATGAAAACATATAACACACTCACAAGGAAATCAAATTTTAGTAGGTTAGTCCTAATATAAAACTATGTACATAAATAAAAGATATTTACATAATTACAATCTCTTAATAAAAGTAAGATACTTATAAATCTCCATGAAAGTCTCAAAATCTTCTTACCATAATAGAAGACAAATTAAATAAGGAAACATAAATATGTTCCCACAAAAACTCACGTTTTCAAACTTATTTAACTTATTTAGATGTTATACTTTTCCTCTCTTAGTTTATCCCTAAAGTTTCAACATTTTAAAGTTTTGATATAAGTTTTTAAGATAATGATAAGAAACATAATTAATCCATAGAATTGGTTTGCATCAAGGTTTATGGCATTTTACTGGGGAACTACATTGATAGATGCAATGAATGCTATTTGTTGCTCTAGCATCATTCAACATATTTTTGGTAATTCAAGTCTGTCCTTATGTGTTGTTGTTCTTTTGTCTATAAAGTTATGTAACTTTGGAGCAATTCGAAGGCTATAATTTATAATATCAAAAGGTTTTGTCTTTCAACATAGGACAATTTATTTTTTGGGACGAAATGGGTATTAGTAAGGCCTTAAGGAATAAAGATGATTCAGTAAACTGTCCAATGCATAACGTTAGTGCAGATTTCCTATATCCAATATGATATAGGCTCAAGCTTGCAGTAAAATTAATACCAAAACTTAAGAATCTTCATGATTATTCATAACAAAGTTTTACCAAAACTTAAGAATCTTCATGATTATTCATAACAAAGAAACTGGACAAACATAATGTGGAGTTATTAGATAAAACAATTACTGCATTAGATGTTTGATGCGAGGAATTCTCTTCTCATTTATTTGGCCCTATATTTTGCAGATTAATATGTCTCTCCTTTTAATTCTAACTTTTTGTCTTGCAGTTGTCACTGAAAATTCAGATTTGGTGAATTCTTCAACCTTAAGGGAGTGATATGCAGGTAATAGAACCGCGGTTTGAACCGTGGTTTGAACCGCGGTCTGAACCGTATAATCAAACAGCGGTTTAGACCGTGGTTTGAACCGCGGTCTAAACCGTATAATCAAATCGCGGTTTAGACCGAGCTAAACCGAATCATGGCGGTTTAGCTTAGCTCGATTTGAATTTTTTGTGGTTTAACTCGGTTTGAAATTTCTCCAAACCGATACTAGCGGTTTAGCTCCAAAATTTCCCCAAATCGAGCTAAATCGAACCGTTTACACCCCCTAGTCAATAGGGCTTAAACAAGGAAAAACTTGATATTTGAGGTTTCAACTTTATCATCAAATTTAATTTAATTTTTTTCGTATTTATTTATTGTACTAAAAATAATAGTGTCATTTCAATAATAATTGTGGGTATAAAATGAAACAAATTTAGATATGTTAAGTTCATTGGCAAAATAAAACACATTAAAATAGTATAATTGACAAAAAGTTTTCCCATTAGAGAATTGAGCTTGATTTATATTCTCTCAGCCCCGGTAGAAAATGCTAAAAATTCTATTTTGGGTGCTTCATTTAAAAAAATACACTTTCAAAATGATTTTTTTTTAATATTTATTTATTCATGAGACTCAATTATTATACTCATAATAACTATTTACTTACTATTTTATACTCCACATTCCCTCTAATATTTCAATTTTCATACTCACAACACTTGTTACACGATAAACTCTTGTTAATTTTTGTGAAATAGATATTTTATATTTTTTCGAATGAAACGTAGGGAAACGTAGGGAGTACATTATAACCAAAATTAATTGGGTTTTACCCACCAAACTTGACAACTAGTAAATGAAACTTTTAGGTGCGATGCTTCAACACATGAATGTATAATTATTCTTAGATAGAATAAATGTTTGACTATAAGTCAAATGAGACTATTAAGATGGAAAAATGTATAATTATTCTTAGGCTCCGTTTGTTTAGCGTAAAACATTTTTCGAAAAATGATTTCCTGCAAAATGTTTTTCGAAAAATGAAAATGTTTTCCGAAAAATGAGATAAACATGTTTAGCGTAAAATATTTTCTCCATTTTCCGATGCGAAACAAACATCGAAAAATGGGGAAAATGTTTTTCGGAAAACATTTTCCCCAAAACAAACGGAGCCTTAGATAGAATAATGATTTATCAGTAGAAAAAGTAGGTAATAAAGAGATAGCAAAACTCGACATTTAATTGAGAGAGTTCTAATTTATTTGGAATTGAGGATAGTGGTGCTATATTTGTCAAAATTAAAAGTAAGCTATATTATCAATTTCACTTTGGGGATTTTTTTTTTTTTTTATAGTTAAACTGGGTTAGTAAAAAATGTATGTTATGTTATCCATTATATTGTTAACCTTTGTTAATGGTCAATAACGTCCATTAACAATTTGGGCTATATTCGCATTTTTTTTTTAAATAGATGCATGTGAATTTGCAAAGTTGAAATTAAATAAGTTAAATTTATAATGCTCAAAGTACGCCCATGTTGACTAAGATCATGGGTCATTGAGGATGAGCCAAATACTCCGGGACCGATCCCGCTACCCAGATCCACAAGATTGTGTAGGTCGTCTGATAAGTATTCTCATACAAATTTTTATTTGTTGTTAACAGATAGTGTTGAACCAAAAAGTTATGCGAAGGCTAGTCATAGTGAGCTTAGGGACAAGTGGAAAGCTGCGATCGATGATGAGATGGACTCATTAATAGCAAATAATACTTGTGAGTTGGTAAAGCTTCCTGAGAGGAAACAAACATCGCATAACAAGTGGGTTTACAAGATCAAGGAGGAAGCAAATGACAACATTCGTTACAAGGCAAGGTTGGTTGTAAATGACTTTGAATAGAAGTATGCGATTGACTACACAGAGTCTTCACTCCGGTTGTGAAGATGACTACTATCAAAATGTTTCTGGGTTTAGTAGTTGCAGAGAACTTACTTTTGGAGCAGATGGATGTAAAGACGGCCTTTCTTCATGGGGATTTGGAGGAGGTAATTTACATGGTACAACCACAGGGTTACTTGTCTAAGGGTAATGAAGAGTTGGTTTGCAAATTGAAAAAGAGCTTGCATCGCCTGAAACAAGCTCCTCGGCTGTGGTACAAGAAGTTCGATAGATTCATGCATGACATTCAGTTTGTTAGATGCGAGGCGGATCATTGTTGCTACTTCAAAAGGTTTGAAAACTGGTACATAATCTTGTTTTTATATGTGGACGACATGTTAATGGCGAGCTCTAAGTAATAGAGAGGTAAATAGATTGAAGGGACAATTTTCAGAACGCTTTGAGATGAAGGATTTGGGGGAGACCAGTCAGATATTGGGTATGCAGATTGTCCGCGATAGCAAGGCATGGAAGTTGTTTCTTTCGCATGCTGAATATGTCAAGAAGGTCTTGGGGAGATTCGACATGGAGGGAGCAAAGCCAACGAGTACACCGTTGGGTAGCCACTTTAAGCTATCTAACAAGGACTCGCCCAGGGACAAGGAAGAGCGTTCTTAGATGAAGAAGACTCCATATGCTTTGACAATGGGAGTCTAATGTATGCCATGGTGTGTACAAAGCTAGATATTTTTCATGCGGTGGGAGTTGTCAGCCGGTTCATGGGTAATCCATGGAAACAACATTGGGAAGCGGTTAAATGGATCTTAAGGTACTTGAGGGGTACTGTACTGGTATGGCCTTATGTTTTGCAGGCAAAAGTGTAGAGTTAGTGGGTTATGTGGATGAAGATTTGGCATCAAGTGATCATGATAACATGAAAAGTACTACGAGTTATGTATTCATATTGGGTGGTATATTGCAGTGACTATGGCAAACAAAGAGATAGTATGGTCGCAGAGTTTCTTGAGTGAACTTGGGAAGGGTTAGAGTAATAATGTGCTCTACAGTGACAGTCAGAGTGCTATTCATCTAGGAAAGAATCCAGCTTTTCATTCTAGGACTAAACACATTGAGTTGAGGCATCATTATATCAAGTACCTCTTGGAGCAGAAGATCTTAAAGCTTGAGAAGATTCAAGGATTGAAGAACTCGACCGACATGTTTACAAAGGCCGTAAACCTTGGAAACTAGGATAGGAGGATGACACTGTCATGATCGAGGTGAATGGAAGGACCACCAAATCCCCAACATTGTTGGGGTGCAACCCAAAGCCCAACATCTGCAATTGAGGAAATAATTGTCAGGTCTATAAGAGCATCCATCCACTTCATTGGTTTAAGGCCTTTTGGGGGTTACTCCAAAAAAATTTGTGCGAGCTAAGCCCAAAGTGGACAATATCACTAATGTGGAGAGTGGTGGTGGTGATTGTGGTCCTATCAAATGGTATCAGAGTCATGGTTCGGATGGGTCTGACCAGGTGGACCGTATGTGTGTGATTATAGGGTGAGATTCCCCTTGTGTGACATTGCAAATAAAGTCTTGCAATCGAAAGACATCATGATGATATTTATCAGGCGAAGCAACCCGCGGAGCATAGCTGTGGTTGGTACAAGCTTTCACTAGATATAGGTTAGAGTAAACACTGCGGGCCATAGCAGTGTGGTCCTTGGTTTGAGGTGATTATTGTTGGGGTGCAACCCAAAGTTTCACATCGACAATTGAGGAAATAACTGTCATGTATATAAAAACATCCACCCACTTCATTGGTTTGAGGTTTTTTGTGAATTATCCAAAAACAAATCCATGCGAAATAAGTACAAAGCAGACAAATCATATTAAGGTGGAGAGTTCGCAATCCCTCACTTTTTTTTGTCAGAAACAATAAGAACCTATCATTTAAACAAAAGAGCTCCAGTTACTAGAGAGCCAATAAATTCACACTATAATATCAAGATTATTGTCCGTCGTCGGTCTCATATTACAATGTCATACTTTTCTTTTTAGTCTTTCTTTTTATAATCTATTCTAAAATATGTGTCGCATATCTGTTAAATTAAATGACAAATATCAATTTTAAATAACAAAACAAAATTTATCAAATTCAGACAAAGTCATTTTTTAATAGTACTTATAACTATAACAGAGAAAGTACATTTTTTGAACGTCAGCAAAATTTTCCAACAAATAATAACTACACAAGAACTTTTGTTGATTGTTTTTTACCAGCTTCCTTATTTTTTAGTACTCCCTATTAAGGACACAAAGGCTACAGGGGACGAGTCTTCCCACTCCAACCCAACTATTCCACATAGCAGTGGACGCCGCCTCGTGGCCACAAAGCAATGGGCACGAGTCGTCCCACACAGCACGAGTCGTGCCATCAGCTTATGCAGAACGTGATCTGCAGATCTCCAAATCTTCTCCAAATCCTCCTTCATAATTATCTTTACTTATTTAGCTTAGTGTGAATATTTTCATTGTAATCTTCTCAGTATTTGTATTTATCTCCTTCCTAAGATAGTTGTATATGGCTTGTATAAATACTCCTGTTATGATCAATATAATTTAAGATCTTTTCCAAAGCATTGTTCTTTTCTATATGGTATCAGAGCATTGATCCTCAACCCTTCCTCTCCCTCTCTCTTTTCGGCTCCTCCAACCCAACCCTAGCTCCACCGCAAACCTCCAATGGCTATGTCATCCTCCACCATTCCAAACCCAGCCGAACCAAACTCCCCCCTCATTCTTGTCAACCTCTCCCACTGTATTACTCTCACACCTCTTTCCTATCTTCCTTGGGCTGCCCAACTAGAGTCAATTCTTTTTGGCCTTGATTTGCTGAAATTCGTAGATGGCTCTCACCCCTCACCACCCCCTAAAATCACTGTCAATAACCAAGAAACTGACAACCCAGCCTTCTCTACCTGGAGTCGCCAAGATCGTCTTCTCCTTGGTGCTCTCCTAGGTACGTTAGACTCCACTGTCTCACCCCTTGTCATCCAAGCCAAAACCTCCAATGCTATTTGGACTCTCCTTCGCACCACCTATGCTAACCCATCTAGGGGACATATTCTTCAGGTTAAGGACAACCTTGATTCCCTAACCAAAACCACCCAAACCATTGCTGAATACATGCACTCCATCAAAAACTGTACCGACAAATTAGCTATCCTAGGAAAACCTATGGACCCCGAAGATATCATTGCCAAAACCCTAAAAGGTCTAGACTATGAATCCTACAAACCAAGCCATTGATTCTCGTCCGAGCCCGCGACACTTCCATCTCCTTTGAATCCCTCCATGAAAAACTTATCCATCATGAACTCACCTTAAAACAACAAGCTCCTCGCCAACCTTCCCCGCTTCAGCCCCATGCCGCTCCTATCGCCCCCAACTCCAAACCGCCTTGCCAATCGCCCCCAACACCAGCTTTTCCTCCCCACCCAACTTCTCTCGCCGCTAATAACCCTTTCCCGTCCCCACCCCTCCTTCCCCCACCCAATACCCCTTCCTCAAACCCTTTCAAAGGTAAATGTCAATATTGTAGGTTTGTAGGACATGTAATCTCTCAGTGCAATCGCTTCAAGCGTGACTATCCTACTGTGGCTTTCCCATCTCCCAACAACTTCCCTGTGCAATCCCGTCCCACTCCTACAAACCAACCTCAAGCTCACACCATCACCACTTCTCAACACACCCACCCAACCTCTTGGCTTCTTGACAGTGGTGCCACGCATCACCTCACCAATGACCTCACCAATCTCTCCCTACACCACCCGTATAATGGTTGTGACGATGTGATAATTGGCGATGGCTCCTCTCTCCCCATCTCGTATATAGGTTCCTTTACACTCTCTTCCTCTCACAAAACACTTCACTTCACTAACGTTCTCTATGTTCCTCTTATCTCGCGTAATATTTTATCTGTTTCTCAATTTTGCAAAGATAATAATGCCTTCGTTGAATTCTCACACTCTTCCTTTTTTGTTAAGGATCTCTCGACACATCAAATCCTTCTCCACGGGACAAATGATCGTGGCGTCTATCTTTGGCACTCTTCTTCACCAAAAGCTCTCCTTGGAACAACCGCTACTACTTCTTCTTAGCATCATCGCTTAGTGGCACCCAAATTCTCCTATTATTTCTTTTTTGAATAAACAATTCTCTCTTTCAATTCGCCTAGTTCAATTTCTCATTGTAATTCATGCGATATCAATAAAAGTCATAAATTACCTTTCAATGTCTCCTCTCTTACTTCCATCGCACCTCTTGAAATTGTTTTCTCGGATGTATGGACATCTCCCATACACTCTCACGACAACTTCAAATACTATGTGATATTTGTCGATCATTTCACCAAGTACATCCGGCTATATCCTCTCAAAAACAAATCCGACACCTTTGCCACTTTTGCTCGCTTCAAAGCTCTTGTTGAAAAATTCTTCAACAAACCCATCCTCCAACTATTCTCTGACAACGGAGGTGAATACCTAAAACTCACAAACACTATCACCCGAGATGGCATCTCCCATCTCACCTCTCCTCCTCACACCTGCAGCACAATGGTTATGCCGAGCGTCGCCACCGTCACATCGTCGAAACCGGTCTTACCCTTCTCACCCATGCCAAACTTCCCTTAAAATTCGGACTTATGCCTTTGTTACGCCACATATCTAATCAACCGCTTGCCTACATCCACTCTCCACAATGACTCACCCTACTTTCGCCTGTTTCGAAAACACCCCAACTACACAAAGCTCCGTTCTTTTGGCTGCCTTTGCTACCCTTGGCTCCGTCCTTACACCCCTCACAAGCTCGCTCCCCGCTCCATTCCATGCATCTTTGTAGGGTATTCTCCTACACAAAGTGCATACTTTTGTTTAGACCCTACCTCTAATCGTATCTATACCTCTAGACATGTCAAATTCATCAATGACACCTTCCCATATACTTCCCTTATCCCTTCTAGTTCAAACACTCCTTCTGTCACTCCCTCCCAATGGTGCTCCCTATCTCTACCCATCCTCCTTCCTGTACAACCCCCACAATCCCCCCCCACCTGCTCCTGCCTCTTCCTCCTCAGTACCCTATTCCGCTGCCCCCACCCTCACACCCGCCTCTCCTCGCCTTCCCACCCATTGCCCATTCCAACAACTCTCCCTCTCCCCATCTCTCTATCGAGTCCGATACCTCCCAGCCCTCACCCTCTCCTTCTCCTCCACCACCCCCACCCCCACCTCCCCTCCCCTCCGTACAATTACCACTCGCCTATCCAACAATATAACCAAACCCAACCCCAAATATGCTAACATCATTTCCTTTCCACCCCCACCACTTACCTTCCTCAACAAAACAAGCCCTTGCCTCCCCACATTGGAAGGCCGCCATGTCTCGAGGAATTCTCTGCTTCTTATCAACAACAAAACATGGTCTTTAGTCCCTTCTACCTCTGCTCCAAACATTGTTGGCTGCAAATGGGTCTTCCGGATTAAGTATAATCCCGACAATACAATCCGTAAATATAAGGCCCGTCTTGTTGCCAAGGGCTTTCATCAACGCCCGGCATTGATTACTCGAAACCTTCACCCCGTTGTAAAGCCGGTCACGGCCGACTTCTCTTATCTCTTGCTCTCTCTCATGGTTGGAACATTCGTCAACTAGACATAAATAACGCCTTCTTACAAGGCAATCTCAATGAAACCGTCTTCATGTCCCAACCCCCGGTTTCACGTACTCTTCCCATCCGTCTCATGTGTGTCATCTTCATAAGGCTATCTATGGTCTTAAACAGGCTCCTGTGGCTTGGTACACCGAACTCAAGAACTTCCTTGTGTCTTATGGTTTTCGAAACTCTATTGCCGATTCCTCCTTATTTATTTACTCTCAATCCTCTCAAACACTCTTCCTCTTGGTCTATGTTGATGACATTATTGTCACCGGCCCTCACCCTCCTTCCTCTCCACCTTTATTTCTCACCTTTCTTCTCGTTTCTCTCTCAAGGATCTCGGTCCACTCTCTTATTTTTAGGTGTTGAAGTCACACCAAATTCTAATGGTCTTCTACTCTCTCGCCTAAATACATCTCCGATCTCCGCCGTTATGATATGTCCCACTCAAAACCCGCCATCACACCCATAGTTACCTATCCTACTCTCTCACATCGCCCCATCACCGCCATCTCGTGATCCCACTAGGTATCGGGCTATCGTTGGTAGTCTTCAATACTTATCTATAACGCGCCCGATATTGCCTTTTACGTGAATAAACTAGCCCAGCTTCATGCAACATCCGCAATCCAAACATTGGGTTGCTCTCAAGCGATTACTTCGCTATCTTCATGGCACCTTTGACCTTGGCATTCAGCTCTATCACGAGTCTCCATTCACCCTTCATTCTTTCTGTGATGCTGATTGGGCCGGTGATAAAGATGACTACATCTCCACCACGGGGTTTATTATATACATTGGCCGAAATCCTATTGCTTGGTCTTCCAAGAAACAAAAGGCCTTAGCACGCTCCTCCACTGAAGCTGAGTTTAGAGCTATTGCTGATGCATCTGCTGAAGTTATATGGATACGAAATCTGCTCTCTGAGCTTAGTGTCACCCTTCGTCATGTACCAGTTATCTACTGTGACAATCTCAGTGCCACACATTACTCAGCAAACCCCGTGTTCCACTCGAGAATGAAACACCTTGCCCTTGCTTTTCATTTTGTTCGAGAGCAGATACAACAAGGGCACCTTAGAGTTCAACACATTTCGGGATCGAATCAACTTGCCGATGCTCTTACGAAGCCTCTTCCCAGTGCTCGGTTTATCTCTCTTATTTCCAAGATTGGACTTCTTCGTGGATCGTCCATCTTGCGGGATCGTATTAAGGACACAAAGGCTACAGGGGACGAGTCTTCCCACTCCAACCCAACTATTCCACATAGCAGGGACACCGCCTCGTGGTTACAAAGCAATGGGCACGAGTCATCCCACACAGCACGAGTCGTGCCATCAGCTTATGCAGAACGTGATCTGCAGATCTCCAAATCTTCTCCAAATCCTCCTTCATAATTATCTTTACTTATTTAGCTTAGTGTGAATATTTTCATTGTAATCTTCTCAGTATTTGTATTTATCTCCTTCCTAAGATAGTTGTATATGGCTTGTATAAATACTCCTGTTATGATCAATATAATTTAAATAGATGCATGTGAATTTGCAAAGTTGAAATTAAATAAGTTAAATTTATAATGCTCAAAGTATGCCCATGTTGACTAAGATCATGGGTCATTGAGGATGAGCCAAATACTTCGGGACCGATCCCGCTACCCAGATCCACAAGATTGTGTAGGTCGTCTGATAAGTATTCTCATACAAATTTTTATTTGTTGTTAACAGATAGTGTTGAAACAAAAAGTTATTCGGAGGCTAGTAGTAGTGAGCTTAGGGAAAAGTGGAAAGTTGCGATCGATGATCAGATGGACTCATTAATAGCAAATAATACTTGTGAGTTGGTAAAGCTAGCTTCCTGAGAGGAAACATGCATCGCATAACAAGTGAGTTTACAAGATCAAGTAAGAAGCAAATGACAACATTCGTTACAAGGCAAGGTTGGTTGTAAATGACTTTGAACAGAAGTATATGATTGACTACACAGTGTCTTCACTCCGGTTGTGAAGATAACTACTATCAAAATATTTATGGGTTTAGTAGCTGCAGAGAACTTACTTTTGCAGCAGATGGATGTAAAGACTGCCTTTCTTCATGGGGATTTGGAGGAGGTAATTTACATGGTACAGTCATAGGGTTACATGTCTAAGGGTAATGAAGAGTTGGTTTGCAGATTGAAGAACAGCTTGCATCGCCTGAAACAAGCTCCTCGGCAGTGGTACAAGAAGTTCGATGGATTCATGCATGACATTCAGTTTGTTAGATGCGAGGCAGATCATTGTTGCTACTTCAAAAGGTTTGAAAACTGGTACATAATCTTGTTTTTATATGTGTACGACATGTTAATAGCGGGCTCTAAGTAATAGAGAGGTAAACAGATTGAAGAGACAATTTTCAAAACGCTTTGAGATGAAGGATTTGGGGGAGACCAGTTAGATATTGGGTATGCAGATTGTCCAGGATAGCAAGGCAGAGAAGTTGTTTCTTTCGCATGCTGAATATGTCAAGAAGGTATTGGGGAGATTCAGCATGAAGGGAGAAAAGCCAACGAGTACACCGTTGGGTAGCCACTTTAAGCTATCTAACAAGGACTCGCTAGGGACATGGAAGAGCGTGCTTAGATGGAGAAGATCCCATATGCTTCGACAGTGAGAGTCTAATGTATGACATGGTGTGTACAAAGCTAGATAATTCTCATGCGGTGGGATCGAGTAGTCAACCGGTTCATGGCTAATCCAGGGAAGTAACATTGGGAAGCAGTTAAATGGATCTTAAGCTACTTGAGGGGTACTACTGGTATGTATGTTTCACAGGCAAGAGTGTAGAGTTAGCGGGTTATATGGATGCAGATTTGGCATCAAGTGATCTTGATAGTAGGAAAAGTACTACGAGTTATGTATTCATATTGGGTGGTATATTGCAGTGACTATGGCAAATAAAGAGATAGTATGGTCTTAGAGTTTATTGAGTGAACGTGGGAATGGTCGGAGTGATAATGTGCTCTACAGTGACAATCAGAGTGCTTTTCATCTTGGAAAGAATCCAGCTTTTCATTCTAGGACTAAACACATTGAGCTGAGGCTTCACTACATCAAGTACCTATTGGAGCAGAAGATCTTAAAGCTTGAGAAGATTTAAGGATCGAAAAACCCGACCGGCATGTTTACAAACGCCGAAAACCTTGGAAACTAGGATAGGAGGACGACACTGTCATGATCTAGGTGAGCGTAAGGACCACCAAACCCCCAACATTATTGGGGTGCAACCCAAAATCCCACATCTGCAATTGAGGAAATAATTGTCAGGTATATAAGAGCACCCATCGACTTCATTGGTTTGAGGCCTTTGGGGGTTACTCCAAAATAAATATGTGCGAGCTAAGCCCAAAGTGGACAATATCACTAATGTGGAGAGTGGTGGTGGTGATCGTGGTCCTATCAAATGGTATCAGAGTTATGATTCGGATAGATCTGACCAGGTGGACTGTGCGTGTGATTATAGGGTGAGATTCCCCTCGTGTGACATTGCGAATAGAGTTGCAATCGAAAGACCTTCTGATGATATTTATCAGGCGAAGCGACCCACGAAGCATAGCGACGGTTGGTACAAGCTTTCACTAGATGTAGGTCAGAGTAGACACTGCGGGCCATATTAGTTTGGTCCTTGGTTTGAGGTGAGAATTGATGGGGTGCAACCCAAAGTTTCACATCGACAATTGAGGAAATATCTGTCATGTATATAAAAACACCCACCCACTTCATTGGTTTGAGGTTTTTTGTGAATTATCCAAAACCAAATCCATGCGAAACAAGTACAAAGCGGACAAATCATATTAATGTGGAGAGTGATGGTGGCGATCGCAATCCCTCACCTTTTTTTTTTGTCAAAAACAACAATAACCTATCATTTAAACAAAAGAGTTCCAGTTACTAGAGAGCCAATAAATTCACACCATAATATCAAGATTATTGTCCGTCATCGGTCTCATATTACAATGTCATACTTTTCTATTTCGGTCTTTCTTTTTATAATCTATTCTAAAATATGTGTCGCATATCTGTTAAATTAAATGACAAATATCAATTTTAAATAACAAAACAAAATTTATCAAATTCAGACAAAGTCATTTTTTAATAGTACTTATAACTATAACAGAGAAAGTACATTTTTTGAACGTCAGCAAAATTTTCCAACAAATAATAACTACACAAGAACTTTTGTTGATTGTTTTTTACCAGCTTCCTTATTTTTTAGTACTCCCGCCGTTTTTAAAAGATTGTCCTATTGTACATTTTGCAATTATTAAGGAAGAGCTTCACCTTTTTGTACCTTAGTAGATTTGCACTAACATTCATGACTAAGTTTAGAAATGGAACACACTTTTTGGGACAAATCAAAATGGCAAATGGGACAATCTTTCAGGGACGGAGGGAGTATTAAAATAATTCAAAATCCACTGTTAAGACATGCTCCCTCCGTCCCATAGAACCTTACCCATTTTGCCATTTAGGGCGTCCCACATATAAGTCACACTTCCTAAAAAAGGAAACTTTTTTAATATTTTTTTATTCATGAGACCCACTTGTCATACTCACAACAACTACCCACTTACTATTCTCTACCCCACTTTCTCTCTCCTACCCACTCACAACTCCTACTTTAATAACATTATTCCTTATTTTCAACGCGTAACAGTAAATGGGTAGGGACGGATGGAGTATTTTAGTTTGGTAATACTCCTCTGTCCCATTTTCAAATTCAAAAAATGGGTAGAGTACAAGAAAAATGTGATGTGTTGTGAGGGTGGATAGTTGGGCAGAAAAGAGAAAGTGGGATAGAAAATCATTAGTAGATAATTGACGTGAGTATGATAAGTGTGACCCACAAATAAAAAAGGTAATAAAAAGTTTCCATTTCAAGATGTTGAACCTTAAGATGGACAATATTTTGGTAAATTTTTGAACATTAAAATGAGACGAGTATATACGGAGTAAATGAGAAAGCACTATAATTTTTGAGTTGCTACAATGAAGGTTCGTCAAACACTAAAAGTTAAGCATCAATTCAGTAGTGTTAATATATCCAGCATAAACTAGTGACTGGTTGGCCCTCTCTCTCTCTCTCTCTCTCTCTCTCTCTCTCTCTCTCTCACACACACACACACACGCGCTCACACACAGAGAGGCAAGAAGAACCTCCCCAGTCCCTTCCACCTTCATTCCCTCGTCACAAGCACATACCTTCCCCTGATCTGAATAACATTAACGATTCTGATAAATGTAAACAAGATTATTTCTCTCTCTCTCTCTCTCTCTCTCTCTCTCTCTCTCTCTCTTCCACATTAACTGTTTCTTCTGGAACAGAAGATGAATATCACTCCGGCATAATAGCATTTCCCTTTCTAACCTGCTAAAGCTCAGGACCGATAATAAAGACTTCCTTAACCTTCAAGTTGATATCATAAATTTTTCTTAGCACGAGTTTGTAGAAAGGAATACAAGTCTCAGCTGGAGAGGGAAGCGTGATCATGATCATGATCATGGAAAATATGTTCAGTTCCAGCAACATAACAAGTAAGTGTCATTTACGTATGGGGCTTCTGTTCATGTATCGCTTTAACTTGTTGAAGTAGACATTTAAGATTGGAGAGAAATTCTCAAAAAAAAAAAAAAAATCATTCACAGGCACATGCATAGAGTTGAACTAGATCTTGTTAGAACTTGTGTATGGCTTCTTTAAGACTTAACGAAAAAACTGACAGCAAAAGTAACGGAGATTGAAAAACAAACGAATTCAAGTCGAGTCTTGTATTTAATACAATCTCCGTTACTTTTGCTGTCAGTTTTTTCGTTAAGTCTTAAAGAAGTCATACACAAGTTCTAACAATCGTAAGAGTTATTTGTCCCGCACTGGTGCTTACGGTTGTATGACAAAACTCTAGTAAAATAAAACGACTTACTATTAGTTATAAGGAGCACTCCAATATAACTAATCTAACGAACAACACAAGGTTTTAGAACTTTGGACTTGAAAAGATTGAATGCAACAATATGCAATGATTTGGGTATGTTAATCTATCTCACTAGAGGGTAAAAGGCTCAGAATGACTGTGTGTGTAAATTGAAATTCGGAGGGAAACTATTTAAAGAAAGTTAAAGGGTTCATGGCTGTTCACTCCAAGAGGTGCCAAAACTGTTCAGATTCTGCGTAAGAGCGCGGCCGCTCTTGCCTTGAGCGCGACCGCGCTGGCATGCCGAGACCAAGCCAGGATTTACTTAAAATTAGCGCGGCCGCTCTAGGCTGGAGCGCGACCGCGCTGAAGCCCAGAAAAATGCCTCTTCGAACAGTTGCGATTGATCAATCAGTCCAAGCACATTTTGGCTAATTCAAATCAATTTTAACCCTTTATTTAACTTCCGTTAAGTTACAAAAACACTTGTCATTAATTCTCATTCACCCTAAATGGTTTTGAGACATTAAATAAGTTTAATAATCTACAACAAATGTAGAATACATTTGTAACTAGTTCCGTTAACACATAACGAACTTCCGTTAGAAATCTAGGTCAACGTTAAGTCAAACTTAACTTTCCGTTACCCATTTCCAACAATCCCCCACATGAATGACAATTAATGCATGAATGCAATTTCGTCCAAAGTTCCGGCGAACTATTATTACATCGGGATAGATAGCTTGTGGCCTTGAATCTTCCCTAGTGAAATATTATCGGATATACTAGCCATTTGGTAGCGAGTCGCTTTGAACCAGTGACTGTCGGGTGTATACCAAGACAATAATACTCACATAATAACAGCTCTAACAATTGTTGTTCTCACGTTTTGTCCATTTTGGCCCTGGACCGTATCTCATTCATAAGTGTTCATTTAGAGGCGGCCTAATTACCTCTCGCTTATATAGGTGATTCTCACTATAAGGAGTATCATGCACTACTCCACCCGTAGGTATAGAAATCATTAAAAGTTTTCTCAACTTACCCTTACCATTGCTGCATGTGCTTGTACTTGGATGTTCTGGGAATGAGTATTCAACATCTCCAGATTAATAAACCGAGTTGTTGCTTTCCAAGTAACTCTACTAGAACTTATAACTTGGTTGTCTCATTGAACCCGAAGGGCTGGGATCTCCATTTCTCAAGGTTGAGTATCCGCTATAAGTTATTTTTGTTGTGGGTTTTAAACCCATTCCCCTTAACAAGTTTATACGGTTGATCTCTATTTATACCTTTGGTAAATGGATCCGCTAAGTTATCACATGATTTTACATAATCAATGGTGATAACGCCATTCTTGATCAACTGTCTAATGGTATTGTGTCTACGACGAATATGTCTAGACTTACCATTATACATACTATTATGTGCCCTTCCAATTGCTGATTGACTATCACAATGGATTAGTACAAAGAGCGCGGGTTTGCTCAACAAGGAACATCCTCCAGAAGTTCTTAAGCCATTCTGCTTCTTCCCCGGCTTTATCTAACGCGATAAACTCGGATTCCATCGTGGATGCGGCTATACACGTTTGTTTGGAGGATTTCCATGACACGCTCCTCCACCTATAGTGAATACATATCCACTTGTGGACTTAGAGTCTTTAGTGTCCGATATCCAATTGGCATCACAGTATCCTTCTAATACTGCTGGATATTTATTGTAAAGTATCCCATGGTTTAATGTATACTTTAAATATCTTAGTACTCTCATTAGTGCTTTCCGATGATCAGTACTAGGATTGCTTGTGAACCTACTTAGTTTACTCACTGAATATGCAATGTACGGACGAGTACAATTTGTTAAGTACATCGATGCCAATTATTCTTGCATATTCCGGTTGAGAAAGCTGGTTCCCCTTTGTTCTTGGCTAAATGTAGAGCCAAGTCTACAGTGTCTTAGCCGGAGGGTCATCAAAGACATTAAATTTCCGAAGAACATTCTCTAGGTAATGGGATTGTGAAAGAACTAATCCTTCGGATGTTCTAGAGATCTTTATCCCTAATATTACATCGCCTAATCCCATGTCTTTCATGTCAAAGTTCTTCTTTAACATGCCTTTGGTATTCATGATTAAATCATGATTACTTCCCATTATGAGCATGTCGTCTACATAAAGACAAACGATAACGAATGATTCGAGATGTTCCTTTAATGTAGACACATTTGTCACATTCATTGATCTTGAATCCATTCGATAACATGGTTCTATCGAACTTCTCATGCCATTGTTTAGGTGTTTGTTTTAGTCCATACAAGGATTTTACAAGTTTACACACCTTTCTTTCTTTACCAGGAACTATGAACCCTTCGGGTTGTTCCATGTAAATCTCTTCATCAAGTTCTCCATTTAGGAAAGAGTCTTCACATCCATTTGGTGTATCTCAAGATTATGCACCGCCGCAATTGCTATGAGAACACGAATAGATGTGATCCTTGTGACAGGGGAGTATGTATCGAAGAAATCATATCCCTCTTTCTCGTCTAAAGCCTTTGGCAACTAGCCTAGCTTTGTACTTTTCGATAGATCCATCCGCCTTATACTTCCGTTTAAGGATCCATTTGCAACCTAATGGTTTGCAACCTGGAGGGAGATCAACTAATTCCCAAGTATTGTTGAGCATTATGGATTCTATTTCACTGTTAATAGCTTCTTTCCGTAACGAACTATCCAGGACCGGACAAAGCTTCTTTAACAGTTGATGGTTCGTTTTCTAACATGTAAGATAGAAAATCAGGACCAAAAGTCTTTTCCACTCTTGCCCTTTTGCTACGTCTCGGTTCTTCATCTTCTATTTGAGAAGGACCGGTTGTAGACTCATGTGTTCTCTTATTAGAACCTACATCTTTCCTATCTTTAACCGGAAAGATGTTTTCAAAGAATACCGCATTCCTTGATTCTATAGTAGTTCCTACGTGCATATCCGGAATGTCCGATTTGTGCACTATAAACCGATAGGCACTACTATTATTGGCATATCCAATAAAAACACAACAATGGTCTTTGGGCCAATCTTGACTTGTTTAGGCTTAGGTACTTCAACCTTGGCCAAACACCCCCACACTTTAAGGTATTTAAAACATGGCCTACGATTATGCCACAATTCATAGGGCGTTTTATCAATACCTTTCTTGGGTATTTTATTAAGAACATAATTAGAAGTGAGTATTGCTTCCCCCCACAATTTGTCGGGTAAGCCTGAACTGATCAAAAGCGCGTTCATCATCTCTTTGAGAGTACGGTTTTTGCGTTCAGCAACTCCATTAGATTGAGGGGTATATGGAGCCGTTGTTTGATGAATTATGCCGGATTCCCAACATAATCCTTCAAACGGTGCTTCATATTCTCCACCTCTATCGCTTCTAATTTTCTTAATTTTCAAGTTAAGTTGATTCTCAACTTCTTTCTTATAAGTCTCAAAAGCCCCTAAGGCTTCATCCTTACTTCTTAAGAGATAGACATAGCAATACTTAGTGCAATCATCTATAAATGTAATGAAGTACTTTTTACCTCCTCGAGTTTGCACTAGTTTTAAATCATATATGTCGGTGTGAATTAACTCGAGAGGAGTTGTGTCTCTTTGTATGGCATTAAATGGTGACTTTGTCATTTTTGCCTCAACACAAACTTCGCACCTATTAGTCGAGTCGGATTTAGTCATTTGGATTAAATCTTGTCTCGCTAATTTCTTAATGGTGTCGAGGTTTACATGTCCTAATCTATCATGCCATAAATTAGAACTTTCCGACAAGTAAACATAAGGAACACAACTTTTATTCATCGCACATTGGCGGATCACAGTCATTACATTCATTTTAAAAAGGCCCTCCTCGAGGTAACCCTTTCCAAGAAACAAACCATTCTTGGTTAGTACAAATTTGTCGGATTCAAATACTAGTCTAAAACCGGCCTTACTAAGCAAAGCGCCGGACACCAAATTTTTACGGATGTCTGGAACATGCAACACATCCAACAAGGTTACTTCTTTTCCGGAAGTCATCTTCAAAATCACGTTTCCAATGCCTTGAACATCGGAGGTCGCAGAATTTCTCATGTAAAGCTTTCTTCCGGAGATGGGAGTATAGGAGGAGAAACTTTCCTTGTTACCACAAATATGGCGGGTAGCACCGGTATCTATCCACCACGATTTAGGGTTCTCCTCCAAATTTGCAACGTTGGCTTCAAAGACAACCGCTGCAAAGTCTAGGTCCATGTGGTCAACATTGTTCGCCTCTTTCTTCGGGAGACGACAATCCCTTGACAAGTGGCCCGGTTTGCCACAATTATAGCAAGACCCCTTGAACTTTTTAGAGGTCTTCTTCTTCACTTTCTTAGCATTCCCGGCAGTTTCGGAATGCTTTCTCTTTGTGCCACTCGTGCTAGCCTCGGCGAGATTGACCTTAGCCTCCATCTTGCCTTTAGCAACTTTGGCCTCATTCATTCTATTGTTCTCTTCTATTTGAAGACGAACAACAATGTCTTCTAAGGACATCTCCTTGCGTTTATGCTTGAGATAGTTCTTGAAGTCCTTCCACGAAGGAGGCAACTTTTCAATGATAGAAGCCACCTTAAATGGATCATTCATGATCATCCCCTCGGCATCAAGCCCATGTAGAATGATTTGGAATTCATCTACTTGAGTTGTTACCGATTTGGAATCGACCATCATAAAGTCAAGATACTTACCGACGACAAATTTCTTTGACCCGGCATCCTCGATCTTATACTTCCTTTCCAAAGTGTCCCACAACGCTTTGGCTAACTCGACTGTACTATACACATTGTATAGTGCATCGTCAAGTCCATTTAAGATATAATTCTTACAAAGAAAATTACCGTGAGACCAAGCCTCCTTTGCCATTTGCCTTTGGGGGTCCGGATCACCTTTTTCTACCGCCGGAGGATCTTCCTTTAAGAAGCGGTGCAAGCTTAGGGTGGTCAAGTAGAAGAGCATCTTCTGTTGCCATCTCTTGAAATCCACACCGGTGAATTTCGCGGGTTTCTCACCATGACTGATGTGATGAGTTGTAGGAGCGGGAGCAACATTGTTGAATGTAGTATCACCTTGCGATGGAGACCGGACAAAAGCTTCTTTAACAGTTGATGGTTCGTTTTCTAACATGTAAGATAGAAAATCAGGACCAAAAGTCTTTTCCACTCTTGCCCTTTTGCTACGTCTCGGCTCTTCATCTTCTATTTGAGAAGGACCGGTTGTAGACTCATGTGTTCTCTTATTAGAACCTACATCTTTCATGTCCTTAATGTCTTTGATGACCCTCCGGCTAAGACACCTGTAGACTTGGCTCTACATTTAGCCAAGAACAAAGGGGAACCAGTTTCTCAACTGGAATATGCAAGAATAATTGGCAGTCTGATGTACTTAACAAATTGTACTCGTCCAGACATTGCATATTCAGTGAGTAAACTAAGTAGGTTCACAAGCAATCCTAGTACTGATCATTGGAACTCGACTTGAATTCGTTTGTTTTTCAATCTCCGTTACTTTTGCTGTCAGTTTTTTCGTTAAGTCTTAAAGAAGCCATACACAAGTTCTAACAATCGTAAGAGTTATTTGTCCCGCACTGGTGCTTACGGTTGTATGACAAAACTCTAGTAAGATAAAACGACTTACTATTAGTTATAAGGAGCACTCCAATATAACTAATCTAACGAACAACACAAGGTTTTAGAACTTTGGACTTGAAAAGATTGAATGCAACAATATGCAATGATTTGGGTATGTTAATCTATCTCACTAGAGGGTAAAAGGCTCAGAATGACTGTGTGTGTAAATTGAAATTCGGAGGGAAACTATTTAAAGAAAGTTAAAGGGTTCATGGCTGTTCACTCCAAGAGGTGCCAAAACTGCTCGTATTCTCGCGTAAGAGCGCGGCCGCTCTTGCCTTGAGCGCGACCGCGCTGGCATGCCGAGACCAAGCCAGGATTTACTTAAAATTAGCGCGGCCGCTCTAGGCTGGAGCTCGACCGCGCTGAAGCCCAGAAAAATGCCTCTTCGAACAGTTGCGATTGATCAATCAGTCCAAGCACATTTTGGCTAATTCAAATCAATTTTAACCCTTTATTTAACTTCCGTTAAGTTACAAAAACACTTGTCATTAATTCTCATTCACCCTAAATGGTTTTGAGACATTAAATAAGTTTAATAATCTACAACAAATGTAGAATATATTTGTAACTAGTTCCGTTAACACATAACGAACTTCCGTTAGAAATCTAGGTCAACGTTAAGTCAAACTTAACTTTCCGTTACCCATTTCCAACAGATCTCAAGTGAAACAAACAAACAGTCCTATGCTGATGACTCATCTCATATTTCACAAATAATTATTTTCTCTGGAAATTAACTTAAATATAAGAAATTAGGAGTACGATAAAATCAAGAAAAATATTATTTGTACCTTGAGCAGACATCATATGACCATGTTGTGATGCTTGACATAATTTGAAGCCTTTTCAATTTGAAAACAGCGTGGCTTCCAATAGGTTCATCCTGCTTGTGGGAGAATGTCAGCATAGCAGTACAACTCGGGTTTCTTGGGCTCTTACTACTACAATTTATAAGAAGTGCTGTGGACTCATCATCTAAACTCGGAGAAAAAGTTGTTGGTGGAGATAAGTACCCAACAGATTTAACAACGGGTGTCAGTGTCACTTACAAAGTGTGTCTGACATGTTCCATTTTACTACTGGGCACACATATCACAATCCCTTTAATGGTGCAAAATAGAAGTGATGCGTATTGCAAATCAAAGATCTCAATATATGCGTCAGAGATCATGGAAATAATGTCATGGGTAGTAACGATATTTGCACTGTATAGGATTCGAAAAAGTAGGGGCATCACGTTCCCTTGGATTCTACGAACCTGGTGGCTCTGCAGCTTCTTGTTGTTGCTTGCTCGTGCAACTTTCCATGTTTACTTCATAGTGATCAAAACCCATGACCACCTCAGAGTACCTGACTATGTTGACTTTTTTGGTCTTCTAGTATCCACTCTTTTACTGGTTTTCTCAATACGAGGGAAGACAAGCATAGTCATGGACAGCCCAAGTGGTATCACGGACCCACTTCTTAGTGAAAATTCTGAAGAACTTTCTGATGGAAAAAGAAACAGCCTATATGGACAAGCAACTCTTTTCCAACTTGTTACCTTCTCTTGGCTCAATGCACTGTTTGCGGTTGGAGTCAAGAAACCCCTCCACCAAGATGACGTTCCAGATGTGGACATCAAGGACTCTGCTTCTTTTACATCCCAAGCCTTTGAAGACAGCTTAAATCAGGTTAAGGGAAGAAATGGAACAGCAAGCCCATCCATCTACAAGGCGCTCTATTTGTTTGGCAGGAAGAAAGCTGCAATCAACGCATTCTTTGCAGTGATTTGTGCTGGAACATCGTACGTGGGTCCATACCTTATTAATGACCTGGTTAATTTCCTAACTGAAAAGAAAACACGGAGTTTAGGAAGTGGCTACCTGATTGCACTAGGCTTTTTTGGTGCGAAATTCATTGAGATAATAACACTGAAACAGTGGATATTTGGTGCTCGTCTGCTAGGCCTTCGAGTGAGAACTGCTTTGATATCTCACATATACAAGAAGGGACTTGTGTTATCAAGCCAATCCTGTCAAAGCCACACGAGTGGGGAGATCATTAACTTGATGAGCGTGGACATTCAAAAAATATCTGATTTCACAGTATTCGTAAACACAATCTTTATGTTGCCAATTCAAATCTCCTTGGCAATTTACATTCTGCATTTGAACTTAGGCTTGGGGTCACTAATATGTTTAGCAGCAACCTTGACGTTAATGGCAGGAAACATACCTTTGACTAGAATCCAGAAGCGATTTCAGTCAAAGATTATGGAGTCCAAGGATGCCAGGATGAAAGCAACTTCAGAAATTCTTCGAAACATGAAAACTATCAAACTTCAGGCATGGGATGGTTATTATCTCAACAAGCTAGAAAGTCTGAGAAGAATAGAGTACAATTGGTTATGGAAATCACTTAAACTGCAAGCAATGACAAGTTTTATCTTTTGGGGAACACCAGCATATATTTCGGTGTTGACTTTTGGGGGCTGTGTTTTGCTAGGGATACCTCTCACAGCAGGGCGCGTATTATCTGCAATGGCTACCTTCAGAATGTTGCAGGATCATATCTTCAATCTACCTGACCTACTCAATGCGATTGCACAAGGAAAAGTGTCTGCAGATAGAGTTGCTTCTTACCTCCAAGAATATGAAATTCAGTCAGATGCAGTTGAATTTGTTCCCAAGAATCAAACAGAGTTTTCTGTTAGCATAGAAGATGGCAAGTTTAGTTGGGATGTAAATTCCAGAAGTCCGACTCTTGAAGGAATACAGTTGAAAGTCAAACGGGGAATGAAGGTTGCGGTCTGTGGAACAGTAGGATCAGGGAAGTCAAGTCTGCTCTCGTGCATACTTGGTGAAATGCCAAAACTAGCAGGTTCTGTGAGGATCAGTGGTACGAAGGCTTATGTTCCCCAGTCTGCATGGATACTGACAGGAAGTGTCAGAGATAATATAATCTTTGGCAATGCTTATGAGAGTGCTAGGTACAATCGAACGGTCAAAACATGTGCATTGACAAAAGACTTGGAGCTGTTCCCCACAGGAGATTTAACCGAGATTGGAGAAAGAGGGATAAATATGAGTGGAGGCCAGAAGCAACGGATACAAATTGCTCGTGCAGTCTATGATGATGCTGACATATATCTGCTTGATGACCCTTTCAGTGCTGTGGATGCGCATACAGGAACAGAACTCTTTCGGGTTAGACTACAGAATTCATGTTTATACATTCCTTCTATATACTACACTAACCGTAGTAATTCATCATATTGACATAACTTTTGTTACGTTTTGCTTACAGGACTGCCTTATGGGGATGCTCAAGGAAAAGACTGTCATTTATGTCACCCACCAAGTTGAGTTTCTTCCAGCAGCAGATCTCGTTTTGGTACGCATCAAGATTCTATCCTCCCCGCCCTCAACAATAATATGTCTAACACAAAAATGGATTTAACCAATCTGATTACAGGTTATGCAAAACGGAAGAATCGTACAAGCTGGTAAATATGAAGAACTACTGAAAGAAGCTATTGGGTTTGAAATTCTAGTTGGGGCTCATAACCTAGCTCTAGAATCAGTCACAACAGTCCAAAATTCAAGTAGAGAACCTGAGCAAGTAACAGATGAATGTGAATCAAGTACAGAAAAGCCCATTCTGAATGTGGAATTTCCACATGGCAAGCAAGACTCAGAGGGCAGGTTATCAGTAGAAATAACGGAAAAGGCAGGAAAACTGGTGCAGGATGAAGAGAGGGGGAGAGGCAGTATTGGGAAAGAAGTGTACTGGTCTTACTTGACCCTTTTTAAAGGTGGCGCCTTGATTCCAATCATACTTCTGGCACAGTCATCATTCCAAGTGTTACAGATAGCCAGCAACTACTGGATGGCATGGGCGTGTCCAACAGGTGAAAATGAGCCGACAACTGGAATGAATTTCATAATACTTGTTTATACACTTTTCGCACTTGGAGGTTCGCTTTTTGTGCTGCTCCGGGTAATATTATTGGCTATCACGGGTCTTTCGACAGCAGAAAAGCTCTTCAACAAAATGCTACACAGTATTGTCCACGCTCCTATGGCTTTCTTTGATTCAACACCAGCTGGAAGAATCCTAACTCGAGTGAGTTAAATTTGTGAGAACAAAATCTTCTGTAGCCTGTAAGAAGAAAATGAAAATAAAATGAAAAATCAACACAGTTTTACAAAAGAAGAAACAAAATGAACCTTTTAGTTTGCTAACTCCATGAATGAAAACTATTCTTACGTTGAAATCCCACTCAATTATATTACATTTATTGGCTTTCCATTATTCTTATCTCATGGTCAAGAAGTAAGAGAATCCTCGAGACTAACTCAAAAATTTGAACTTCTATACGCACAGGCATCCACAGACCAAAGTATGATAGACTTGGAGATGCCGAACAAGTTAGGTTGGTGCGCATTCTTGTTTATTCAGCTTATCGGTACCATCACAGTCATGTCACAGGTAGCATGGGAAGTATTTGTCATCCTTATTCCGGTAACAGCCATCTGCATATGGTACTTAGTAAGTCATCCCGTTCATCCAAATTGATCGGTAAACCCATGTAATATATACTCCCTCTTTCCTGAAATGAGTATTAACTATATTCTTGTCCCAAAATGAGTTATTTCACCTTTCCCAGCTACTATATCCTAGTTCGCGCTAGCAATGATATGAGGTGAACAATAAGGATAAAAGTGCCAACATGTCAACTTCCTTAATTCAATGAAAACTTAACATGGACATCCATTTTGCAACAGCGGAAGTAATCGTAAACATAATTGATACAAAATATTTGCTGAACTGATGAACAAATTTATAACCTCGGAAGTGCACGAGCCAGTTGAATTAATGGTGCAAACACAAGGGTTGAACCACAGTTACTTGGATTATCTTAGGAATTTTCTTTATGTCTTTCATTCTAAGGCATCATTGCATCAATCCAATTCTAGGTTTCATTCTCTCTTAATTAATATTGGGATTTCTTGTCTCGACGAGTTGCAATATAATGTTCTTTACTCGATAACATAAAATTTGATAAAAGGGTACCAAATTAGATGTGAAAAAGCTCATTTGACAATGAATGTTTCAGCAATATTACATACCAACAGCAAGAGAATTGGGCCGCTTAACAGGAATACAACGAGCTCCGATCATTCACCACTTTGCAGAATCACTCGCAGGAGCAGCAACAATCCGTGCTTTCGATCAAAAAGTACGCTTTTTTGAGGCAAACCTCAGCCTAGTTGACAACCACTCTAGGCCATGGTTTCATAATGCCGCAGCAATGGAATGGCTTTCTTTCAGACTAAACCAGTTGTCTGATTTCGTGTTTGCTTTCTCACTGGTTTTGCTAGTGACTCTTCCTGAAGGAACTATTAACCCAAGTGAGTTAAAAAAAAAGAATTTGATCTTATATGTGCCACAAGATAATTTACACCGAACCTGATTGGATTGAGTGATCTGCAGACACAGCAGGGTTGGCGGTGACATATGGAATCAATTTGAACATGCTGATGGCTTCACTTATATGGCATATATGCAACATAGAGAATAAAATGATATCAGTCGAACGAATTCTTCAGTACTCAAGTATTACTAGTGAAGCACCCCTGGTGATTGAAGATTCTACACCACCATCTAGCTGGCCAAATACAGGAACAATTTCTTTCAACAATTTACAGGTAAGTTGAAGCACCAAATGCATTTCAGACTTAAGAAAGTTTTTTCCTTTCCATGTCAAATAATCTAACATATGCCAACTAATAGATGCATATGTGCGTTTTCGTTTGCAGATTCGTTATGCTGAACATCTCCCATCTGTCCTGAAAAATATAACCTGCACATTTCAGGGAAGAAAGAAGATAGGCGTTGTAGGAAGGACAGGGAGTGGGAAATCAACTCTCATACAGGCTCTCTTTTGTGTAGTAGAACCCAGAGAGGGAAGCATTACGATAGATAACATAGATATATCAAAGATAGGTCTTCAAGATTTGAGATCTAGGCTTAGCATCATTCCTCAAGACCCCACCATGTTTGAGGGAACAGTTAGAGGAAACCTTGATCCATTAACTCAACATTCTGATGCAGAAATATGGGAGGTATAATCAGCAAACTTTAGTAACTCCATATTTTCATTAATCTAATAGTTCTGTTTTTTGTTTTTTTTTTCCAGGCTCTGGATAAATGTCAACTTGGTGATTTGATTCGTGCAAAGGAAGACAAGCTAGAATCCTCAGGTAAGATTTTTCATTGTTTTTTTTTAATTAGACTATCGGTTTGTTAGAAAGTTGTGTTCTTGTAAATGAAAACTAAAAAAATAATCATTGTGCAGTGGCTGAGAGCGGAGAAAACTGGAGTGTGGGTCAGAGGCAATTGTTCTGTCTTGGAAGAGCATTGCTAAAGAAAAGTAGAATACTTGTTCTTGATGAAGCAACAGCATCTATTGATTCCGAAACTGATGGAATCTTACAGAAGATCATTAGCCAAGAATTCAAAGATCGTACCATTGTCACAATTGCTCACAGAATCCATACAGTTATAGATAGCGATTTTGTCTTGGTCCTTAGTGATGGTAACAGTAATATTTTTTTTTTTCTTTTCAATACGTGTTCATCAAGTTATATTTTTCTTACTAACCACGAAGGCCGCAAACAGGAAGGATTGCAGAGTTTGACACACCAGCGAGGCTACTGGAAAGAGAAAACTCTTTCTTCTCGAAACTCATAAAGGAGTACTCAAAGAGATCATAAAGTTGCAACAACCAAGCATAGAAAATAACTAAGCGTAATGTCAACAATTTGCCGATAGAGATTATCTCAACACTCTTCCAAGAAAGAGGAGAGTTTGGATGACCCCTCAGCCAAAATGCAAGTGGTCTACTGACTACGTTTGCAGGAGAAGTGTTTCACATCAGCAATAAGAAAAATCATGTCAAAACTGCGTTTCTGTTTTCTTTTTTTCGTTGTGATGTATACCCGGGAAAAGAGATCAAGGCTCTGTTTGTTATGAAAAAAATGTAGTTCTGACAATGTTTTTAATAACGATAAAGATCCTGCGTGATATTCTTTCCTAGTTGTTTTAGATATGTAGTTATATTTATTTACTATTTCCTATTTCAAAGATCAATACAATTTGATTCTTCTTTTTATCAAAACCTATATGGTATCAGAGCTAGATCCAAAAAAAATTTCCTCTCCCCTCTCATATCCGGCGCTGCAACCCTAAACCTAGCCTCATGGCCGCCGCCGCTGATAACCATCTACCAAATCCGGTGGAACCGAACAAGCCGCTTGTCGTAGTCATCCTTGCCCACATTCTACAACTCACACCCACCAACTATATACCATGGAAAATCCAGATCGAAGCCACCCTTCTCAGTTACGCCCTCTTTCCCTACCTAGATGGTTCGCTTCCCGCCCCTTCCCGCTCCATCACCATCACCACAACCGACAAGACAACCACCACCGCTGAAACACCATCCAAACAAACAGCATCCACAATTGATGATTCTGCCTACATCACATGGTTCCGCCAAGACAAGCTTCTCCTTGGATCATTAGCCGGCACCTTATCACCGCCTCTCGTCTCCTTGATATCTCAATGTCAAACAAGCCATGATTCTTGGAAAACCCTAGCAAAGACATATGCCAATCCTTTCCGTGGCCATCTCAAACAAATAAAAGACCGCCTTCGTGCTATTTCGAAGGAATCCAAATCCATCACCGACTATATGCAAGAAATTAAGTCTTGCTCCGACCAACTCGCCTCCCTTGGCCGTCCACTTGACCCTGATAGTGTGATCCAAGATGTTCAAAGCCAAGAAAATCCCATCTCTTTCGATGAACTCCACGAGAAGCTTCTCAACCGTGAACTGACTCTTAAACACCGACCCAACCCTTCTCCCACCACCTTCCCAGCCTTTGTTCACTATGCAAATAAACCACCCACCAACCGAAACAACAAACCCACCACCACTAACAACTCAGCTACTACAAGTCACACCACAAACCCTAGCCCAGCCCCTTCCAACCCTAACCCCAGTCAATACAAAGGTCGTTGTCAGTGGTGCCAAAATTTTGGACACTTCTTAAACCAATGTCCTCGCTTCCGCAAAGTCTATCCTAATGCTACCTTCCCGACACCACCCACCTACAACAACGCCAACTATAACCCTAATCCTACTCAGCTACTAAACCGAAATCCACCCATCCAATCCACGTGCCTATATAGCAACTACAAACCACAATCCACCTCCAAATTGGTTGTTTGACAGCGGCGCCACCGATCATGTTACTCATGACCTCAACAACTTGGTTCTTCACTCTCCTTATGAAGGCATTGAGGAGTTACTTATTGGTGATGGTTCAGGCCTTCCCATCTCTCATATCGGTTCCACCTCTCTCTCTGCTCCTTCTCATTGTTTTACTCTTGACCATGTCTTACATGTTCCTACTGTGTCTCGTAATATAATCTCTATTTCATATTTTGTCGTGATAACAATATCTCTATTCTCTTTTCTCATCTGATTCTTTTCATGTGAAGTACCTTCGAACGGGCACTATCCTCCTTCACGGCAAGTCTAAATCTGGCGTCTACGAATGACTTCCTACCCAGTCCGTTGTTCGTGTCTCTCCACCAGTGATCAACTCCGTGTCTCTCTCCAACACCGCTATTTGGCATCATAGACTAGGACATCCTTCTTTTAGTATTTTACGTCACATTAGTAACTCTTTTCATTTAAATATTCCTATTTGTTCTTTTTTTTCTTGCAATTCTTGCAATTGTAATAAGAGTCATAAATTGCCTTTTTACAATAATACTATTACATCTTCTGGACCTGTTGATGTCTTATATAGTGATGTTTGGACCTCTCCTTTGCACTCATTTGATGGTTTTAAATATTACATAATTTTCGTTGATCAATACTCCAAATACATTTGGATGTATCCCCTCAAACATAAAAATGATGTTGTCTCTGTTTTCTTCAACTTCAAAAATATTGTGGAAATCTTTTTCAAACGTCCCATTATCACTATTGAGTTGCGCCCATTGAGGATAAAATGAGAAAAAATCGTCTGAGGTGGTTTGGACATGTGAGAAGGAGACCGAGTGATGCACCGGTTAGGAGGCCGGAGCAGTGGAGAAATGATAAAATGGCGAGGGGTAGGGGAAGACCCAAACAAACTTGGATTAGAGTGATTGGAAATGATATGAGTTTACTCGGAGTGGATGAAAGTATGGTGTTGAAGAGGCCGGAGTGGAGGGCAAAAATCCATGTGGAGGGCTGATTGTTTTTTTTATTATTATTATTATTATTATTATTATTATTATTATTATTATTTATTTTATTACTTTATTTATTTTTTATTTTAATTTTAATTTTAATTTTAATTTATTTTTTATTTTTTTCCAACAACCTTTTCACACGATGACATATGATGATTCATGTTAGCCGACCCCAAATTATTTTGGGACTAAGACTTTGTTGTTGTTGTTGTTGTTGTTGTTGTTGTCCCATTATCACTACTTTCAGTGATAACGGTGGCGAATATATTGGTCTTCGCCCCACTCTTATTGCTCATGGCATCACTCATCTTACGTCCCCTACTCACATTCCGAAACACAATGGATACTCCGAACGCCGTCATCGACACATTGTTGAGACTGGCTTGTCTCTCCTATCTCATGCTCATATGCCACCAAAATACTGGACTCTAGCATTTGTCACTGCCTCATATCTAATCAATCGTATTCCCACGCCTACACTCAAACTTGCATCTCCCTACTCCACTCTTCTTGGCCAATTATCCCAATTATCTCAAAATCTGAAGCTTTGGATGTCTCTGTTATCCCTGGCTTCGTCTGTACATCAGTCACAAACTTGATCCTAAATTCGCACCTTGTGTCTTCGTAAGCTACTCGCCAACCCAGAGTGCTTATTACTATTTGGAACCTAAAATCTCAAAGATATTTGTGTCCCGACATGTCAAATTTATGGAAACACAATTTCCGTTTTCTACTCCTACCAACAGTCCCTTATCTAATCCTACCTCCACTTTTGATATGTGGTGCACCTTCCGTGTTCCAACCCTAGTTCACTACCCGAATTCCCATACCACGACATCAACCCTCACTACCCTGACCACACCTGATCCGGTCGGACCAATTGATACCCCGACCGGACCCCCTACCACCCCGCCCAGATCAGCCTCCTCGGGTTCCACTTCGTCCTCCAGCCCAATGTCGCGCACTGCTGACTCTCCACCAGCGTCGTCCCCACCTGCCCCACAACCTGCCATCAGTAAAGGCCCTCGGACCAGACTTCAGAACAACATCACAAAGCCTATCCAGAAATTAAATCTCCAAGCCACCCTTTCCTCTTCTGCCACTGAACCGAACACTGTGACTCAAGCACTCAAAATAACTGAATGGCGAGCAGCCATGCAGTCCGAATATGAGGCACTTCTTCCCAACAACACCTAGGATCTCGTTCCACCTTCTCCGTCTCAGAATTTGATTGGGTGCAAATGGATTTTTCGGACTAAATATCACTCAGATGGGTCTATTGATCGTCACAAAGCTCGTTTGGTTGCGAAAGGGTTCCATCAACGTCCTGGGTTAGATTATTCTGAGACATTTAGTCCCGTCGTCAAACCGGCCACCATTCGCACCATCTTGTCTCTTGCAACAGTACATGGTTGTCCACTACGTATAGTGGATATAAAAACTGCATTCTTACAAGGTACCCTCCATGAAGATGTTTTTATGGCCCAACCACCAGGTTTTGTCAGTACTACTCAACCAACTCATGTGTATAAACTCCGTCAGGCAATATAAGGTCTCAAACAAGCACCACGGGCTTGGTATACTGAACTCAAAACATATCTCATGACACTTGGGTTTTCGACTAGTATCTCTGATACTTCTCTGTTTATTCTTCGAGGTGCACATCATTTACTTTATGTCTTGGTGTATGTTGATGACATAATTATTACTAGGTCCAATAAGTCTGTGGTGGACAGGTTTATTTCTCAGCTCTCTTCTCGGTTCTCCCTAAAAGACCTTGGTGATTTATCGTATTTCCTTGGTGTTGAAGTTCTTCCGCATACTCATGGCTTGTTTCTCGGTCAACACAACTACGTTCAGGACCTCCTTACCCGAACAAATATGCTCGACGCCAAACCTGTGCCTACACCTGTGGTGCCTCATCCACCACTGAAACTTCATGGCGGTTCAACCATTCTGAATCCATCTGAATACAGATCCATACTCGGCACACTTCAATATCTTGCCCTAACAAGGTGTGATCTTTCTTTTGCTATAAATCGGTTGTCTCAATTTAAGAACAGTCCCGACTTATTTACATTGGGCTGCTTTAAAACGCGTTTTGCGTTACTTAGTGGGTACAAGATCTCATGGTCTTCTCATACAACGTGACTCTCCCCTTACTCTGCACGCATTTACGGATGCAGACTGGGCGGGAGATAAGGATGATTATATTTCCACCAACGGTTACATTCTATACCTTGGTCGTAATCATCTGTCATGGAGTTCTCGCAAACAGAAAACATTGGCTAGATCCACTACTGAAGCCGAGTATAGGGTTGTTGCTGCTACAACAGCAGAAGAGGTTTTGTGGTTACAAAAATTGTTGGGTGAATTACATGTTCATGTCAAGATACCGCATACAATTTACTGTGATAATATGGGTGCAACGTATGTAGCAGCAAATCATGTTTTTCACTCCAAAATGAAGCACCTTGGTCTTAACTACCATTTTGTTCGTGAACAAGTTCAAAACAATAACTTACGTGTCTCTCACATTTCGGGAACAGACCAACTTGCGGATGCACTCACCAAATCATTGCCAAGGCCGAGATTTCTGGAGTTAATTGTCAATATTGGACTTTCTAACCGGTCGTCCATCTCGAGGGAGCGTAATAACAATAAAGATCCTACGTGATATTATTTCCTAGTTGTTTTAGATATGTAGTCATATTTATTTACTATTTCCTATTTCATAGTTTATGTTGGAGTTTTAGTATTACTTGCCTACCAAGTTATGTTTACTCATGTATAAATACTATTTCAAATATCAATACAATTCGATTCTTCCTTTTACCAAAACCTATAGTTTTCCATATGTTCATGTGTTTAGAAACATCGGAAAAATGTAGTCACTGCAAATTGAAGTTTCAAATCTCAATCTTTTAGGTCTCTCTGTAGAGTTTGAACTAACAAATAACTCGAAGTTCCAAATTTATAGCTACAATGAAACTTAAATCATTGTATTAATTATTATATTGAGTGAAGTAATGTAAGAAAGCGAAATAACAAGTAAGGGTAAATTTCGTAGTTTTTTCTTTAAAATCTATTAATAACTATTTTTTCTTAAACTCGTGAAAAGATCAAAAGCGACAATTATTTTAGGAGTGGAGGGAGTAAAAAAATAAATGAACGGTCTTGTTTAATATGGAGTTAACTTTTATTATATATGTGATTACATGAGTTCATGTTGAACTTATAAGGTCAAACCATTCTTGTTCTTTTTATGTTATAATGATTTGAGTTATATTTTCTTCCCCCTTCCTACTATTTTTTTTTCTGAAATAATTCTTTTTTAAAAAATAATTCTCAAAATAACTCACCTTTGAAACTATTTTCCAAAATGACCACTTTTTTGGAACTCGATATATGTTTTAGCAATTTCAAAATTTGACTGTTGAAACTCGATACACCAAATAGCGAGTTTAGTTAAATCAAGGATTAGAAAATTGTCGTTTTAATCGTAATTAAAATTAACTGTAATTATGGAACTCGCTACACCATGCAGCGATTTCACTCGCACAAGAAACTCGCTAATGGTGTATCGATAACTCTGTTTTGACTTCACATGAGGGCCATAGAGCTCGTTATATTTGGGCTGGACAGCAGGTTGCTAGTCCGCTTTCATTTCGTCGTGTTGCCTCATTGCCGGATAAACTAGCTCCAAGGATATTGTGGAGATTAGCCGAGAGTGGCTTTATGGGGGTTCATTATATAGGGAGAATTCAGTACGATTATGGTTGCTGGAGGCATGATTGAGAAATGGTGTCCAGAGACCCATTCATTCCACATCCCGGTTGGTGAGATGACTATTACCCTAGAGGATATCGGCATGATTTCCGGGTTGCCGATTGATTGGGATGTCGTTACTGATGCTGACATCCCACCACTTCCAGACTAGCGGGTAGTATGTCCGCAACAAGCTGAGATGCGGAGGTTGATTAGACATAAGCTCACAAACATTAGGGAGCAACAACGACTTGAGGCTGCAGCACCTCCAGCACCGGTAGATTGCGTACAGGGGGTCGAACCTCGACAGCTTCGTGTTAGACGTTGTGCACAGCTATAACCACAACCACAAATAGACTTGCACGACGAGCCAGATGAGCTAGAGCCCAAGGTCGAGCCAGTGCCCGAGACTCAGCACGATGGACTCTTTGATTATCCTTCACAATGGGGAGCTACTCAGGTGGAGGAGGCAGAGGAGAGGATCAGATATGAGGTTGATGAGGGGATTTATTCAGGTGTTTACTCTCGCCATGGCCCGATGCCACCGAGTAAGGTAAGTGGGGTTATTAATGATGATGATGATGATTTTGTTGACCCTGCACCTAGGACTTTTCACACGCCGGTATATTCGGGAAGTGGCTTTAGGGTTCCTTTATTATCCTCACGAACGGATATTCCATCCTTTTCTAATCCATCTGCGACTTCATCCAGTGAAGTACGTCTTACACCTGCTCAACGGGAGGAATTAATTAGAAGAGGGTGTCGGGAGCGGCATCCGACAAAGAAGTTCACCCCGACTATCTATGATAGAAAGTATGAGAGAAAAAATAAGTGAAACTATGTTTTTATTCTAATGTAACAAAACTTTGTTTTATTATTTGTAACAAAACTTTGGTATATTGTTTTTTGGTATATTGTACAGGTTTTACAATTCTGAATCCTTGTTTTTGGTATATTATACAGGTTTTACAGTTTGGTATATTGTACATGTTGTAAAGTTTGTTATATGGATTTTCTGTGTGCAGGTGGGATTACAACAGTTTGCTATTGCTGTTGGAGTTACTGCAAGTGAACTCGCCACACGGTGTAGCGATTTCATTGAACTCGCTACACCGTGTAGCAAGTTCACTTGCAGTGACTCCAACAGCAGCATCAAACTGCTATAATCCCACCTGCACACAGAAATTGAAACTCAAAACAAACACAATTTACAACACAAACTGTATAAACAATCAAAATTACATCCTAGTCATATTCAAACTAAATCCAAATGAAATACAAAGTAAATTCAACAACTCAAATATAAATTACATGGAAAACATTATTCTACTTACTATTGTTTGGGCATCTACGACGATTGTGACCTTCTTATTTGCATGATAAACACTTAATATTTCGTTTATCTGCTTTAAAGTCCATACAGTTTTGGAAGCGTCTTGATTTAGGCCGTCCATACTTTGCAGAACGTCGAAGGTGGGGATTAGGGAAAAAAAGTGGTGCCAAACCATCCACAACCCAATAGTCCTCATGGTAAATTGGTTTAAATGTTCCCTTACATGTCTTGTAGTATTTCCTAATAGTGTAAAATGGATAAACAAAAGAACGACCGTCAAGATGTTGTGCATGGAAACTTGCAAGAAGATGGGAACAAGGCATGTGATAGGCAACCATTTACCACATGTGCAGGTACGCTCATTAAATCGGACAATTTAGATATTTCCACCTTTATCACCCCGACGTGCGGTTGTCACGTGATACACCCCCATCTCATGAGTGTTGAACCTCCTAACCTGATGTGTCATACCTTTCTCGCTATTCTTCAAGTATAAGTAATGAACTTTCTGGCTGAATTGGTGTAGGGGATTGATGTTAGGGTTATCAGGATTACCTACTAAGGCATTAAGTGAAAACCCATACCTTACTTGAAAGTACTCCACACAACGGTAGAAGGCAGTTTCAACAATTGTTGTTATTGGCATCCCACGGGCTCCCTTCATGACACCATTGAAAACCTCAGACGTGTTAGTAGTAATAATGACATATCTGTAACCACCATTGTGTGTCAATGTCCATTTTCTGGCATCTAAATTCAGAAACCATGCAATTGCCTCGGGGTTAATTGAACGGATACTCTCTAAGGTAGATTTCAATTTTCTATCTTGACTTGCTTTACCCGCTCTCTAAAACAGATACTTCAAACCTCCCCCTCTATGCTTATTCAAGAAATTTGCTCGCATATGTCTCAAGCAATATCAATGATGCACATTTGGCCACCACATTTTCTGCTATAGTCTTAAGAATGCCGTGATAACGGTCAGATATCAAGCATACTTCACGACTATTTATATATGTCTGCAAAGAAGATATAAGAACCAATGCCAGTTCGCCTGGTCCTCTTTTTCAACAACAGCAAATGCAAGAGGAAGTATACTGTCTTGGGCGTCAATAACCTTGGCAATCAGTATTACCCCTTTATATCTACCATGAAGGAATGTTCCATCAACAGAAATGACAGGCCGACAATGAGAGAAAAGTTCAATTTAAGGCCCAAATGCCCAGAACACCCATTGAAACATGTGTAATTCACCGGCAGTATGAGGAGGATGAGTATACTCAACAATTGTTTCGGGGTTGTATTTTTGGATGGCTGCTAGAAAGCGGGGTAACCTTATATAAGATTCCTCCCAATATCCAAAAACCTCTGCAATGCCTTCTTCTTTCCACACCATGAATTCTTATAGGTAATGTCATTGCCAAACCTTTCACTGATGCGTGAAATAATAACTCCAACCTTGACATCTGAATCAGCCTTAATAAGACTAACTACTTACCGACCAATAAACTTCGCATCTAGGTAAGGGTGATCTTGACTTTCTCCAGAATATAAGCAGGAATGAGGAGCCTTATACTTGGTCACTTCCCAATATCCAAACTTCTTCCTACTCACACGAACATAAAAATTGCATGGAAACTTTTTCAATAGACATTCAATTACCCATGTGTGAGTTGTGCTCTTTTTTACCCTGAACCGGCGATTGGTGCGAATATGGTACCTTTTTATATCAAATTGCGCCTCGTTATTGCCAGAAAAGCATATCCCATTATCAATTTCATCTCTCTCTGGATCCCAAACTAGAAAACTGGGTTCATTATGGTAATCAATGAAGTCTTCTTATTGTCGAGCAAAACAACCAATATCACTGTAAAATGGATAATCTGCTCTCTCATACCTTCGATTTTCTGGTGCTTCATAATGAACCAAATGTGTTTCCACGTATCATCAATCGGCCCATCATCACCCTCTCCCAAATCGACATCAGAATCACTACTACCTTCTTGATATTCATCATCAACATCGTCTAGTATTGCATCTACATCAGTGTCTTATTCTTCTTCTTCTTCTTCTTCGTCTTCTTCATCATCATAATCTACATTATCTTCAGAATTATCATCATCAACTGGATCATTTTGGGCATACGATCTTACCATAATTTGAAGTTTGAGTTGATACAAGTGTTTGTGTACTTGTATTAACCCTTGCATCACGGTTACAACTTGGTGAATACCCATAAAAGGTGTTTGTGTGCAGTGTTTCAAACTCTGAATAACGTCGATTTTCAATCAATTTTACAATCACATACAGCTGCAAATTACTTATTCCCCCAAATTTAGCTTAAACATCGAACATTATATCCATACCCGCATCATCTTCAATACGGAAAGGAAAGTACTCACCAATCCCGCTATCAAAAGTACGAAGATATCTATAAATAACTTCTAAATCATATTGTGTCCGATCTACGCCCATCATTTTATATAATTCATCAATCAACTCATTGTATATTCATCGACAATTAGCCCTAATTGCACATTTTGGCCCTTTTTGAAAATGAGGATCATCAAATGGTTGTTAATAACCACCTCCCCAATATCACATGAAAATGATTGAACCCCGTTCATCTTTAACCCTACATTACGAAACCAAAGTGTTAAAACCTAAATAACAAAACCTTAATTTTAACATTTATATCTATAATATACTAAAACACAATAAAAAACTTTAATTTATATGTCTAAACATAAGTGAAAATAATGATTAAAATGATGTTAATTTAACTTGATTCTTGGTATTCAACTATTCTGAAATTAAAGGATGTGAAAATTTGAGTTTTTTTGCTTGAAAGTAAGTACGAGAGGATATGAGAATAATAATGGATCTGAATATGCAAACTTTATATTTTGTA
Source organism: Adenophora triphylla var. japonica (assembly GCA_022495995.1). Classification (NCBI taxonomy): domain Eukaryota; kingdom Viridiplantae; phylum Streptophyta; class Magnoliopsida; order Asterales; family Campanulaceae; genus Adenophora; species Adenophora triphylla. The sequence continues at coordinate 66,045 of JAFEMH010006747.1, read as the reverse complement.
AGCTGACTTTTCAAAACTCGCTACACCATATAGCGAGTTTCTTTTTGTATGCGTGAAATCGCTAAATGGTGTATCGAGTTCATTAATGACATTTACTTAATTAATACGCCAATTTTCTAATCCATGAATCATTAATTTTACTAAACTCGATACTTGTAGCGAGTTTCAACGGTCAAATTTTGAAATCGCTACACCATTTAGCGAGTTCCAAAAAAGTGATCATTTTGGAAAATAGTTTCAAAGGTAAGTTATTTTGGAAATTATTACTTAAAAATTGAATTATTTCAAAAAAAAAAAATCCCCTTTTTACTAGCTTTCAAAATTTTAACATTTTACTGTTTAGAAAGGAGGTTATGCCAGAAGTGCTTTATGGCCAAAATAGCAATCTTTTGATTGTGTTTTTAAAAAAGTACTCCGTCCGTATCAAAACGATTTTTCCATTTAGAAAGGAAGAACTTTTTGAAACAATAAAAAATGGCAAATGTTAATAATTCTTGCAATTATTGTCCTAACCGGGTTGGGCTGCCAATTATTGTCTTAACAGGATCGGCCCGGGGCGGGAGGGTTCGGGTTATCGTGACTTGAAGTAGAAGCGGGTTTGGCAGTGTTTGAAAAATGTCAAACCCGCCCCAAACCCATCCAGTTGCCATTCCTACTTTTTGAGGCCTATATCATCTTTTTGGATTATAAACATTATAAGGTTCGTCAATGATTATTGTATAGATTTCATTTAGTCATTCTACAATACAATGCACATACTCGGGCTTGAGCTTGCATAGACAAAATCTACTACAAGAACATCAAGATGACATAAAAAGAACAAATAAATGCTCTATGAAGATCCCCTTTTTGGCAACTTGCAAGGAACTTTGAGAGCTTATAAGTAAAATGGATTTATACAAGAAACTAAATCAACACGGAATCGGTTCATCTTCTCAACAGATCTGTACAAACTAAGGGCGTTGCAGTAATTCCCGGTCCTACTGTTGGGGCAGGCAAGCAGCTGAGTTATGCAAGTAGGGAAGATCACACTACCAACATAGATCCATCAATCAATCCCCAAGCTTGACAAGTGTTCAAATCCTCCCTGAATCAGATGGAAATATAAAATGAGTCTCACAACTTGCAAGACAGTCTATACAGCTAAAGAAAAAAACATGTCGTCCGTCCCAAAATAAATGTCACATTTTTTGACTTGTCAGCGTTTTCAAGGGAGGTGCTTTACTAGTTTGTACAATGCTTGTACAATGATAAAATTGCATCAAGTATCTTTCCTTATTTAGAAACGCGACATTTATTTTGAGACGGACCAAAAATAAAAGTGTGACATATACTATGGGATGGAGGGAATATATCACAGATCACATAAGAATATGGTGATCATGAGGGTGTTAAGTTACCAACTGATTTAAAAGCTTAGGCTTTTAGATAGGGACTCAACTATGTATATCAAGCCTTAAATCTGCCACGGGAAATACTTTAGTTGCATTAGAGAAACACTACTTACAGAACAGTCATCATGGACACGCCAGATGGTTTCACCGAGGAGGTTTGCTACAGATAAGACCGTCAGCTGGGGAAAATAGTTGCGCTCTGACACTGGAATAGTGTTTGTAATAATCACCTCTTGGAACAGACCACTTGACAACCTCTCAATTGCAGGAGGACTGCAAGGAGTAAGAGGTCAACAGTCAAAAACTTCAATGCTCCCTAAATATTCTTTAAACAACCAATAATAAATCATTATAATATGCCATAAGGATTCCTCTAGCACTACTCGCGATGTGCCAAAAAGAAACAGACCAGAAGCGAAGGAGAATGTTAAGTACCTAAACACGGCATGTGTGCTACAAGCATAAACTTCTCTTGCCCCTTCTTGATGCAGTAAGGCAGCTCCTTTGGCAATAGTACCTACATTTCGATTGTGATTTGCAACAATTAATTAGTAACCCATGTTTAGGGTACCTTGAAAGGACAGCATTGCTAGCAATGGCTTCAAATATGCTAAAAACACAGAAATTATGAATTATGAGACTTGACATTGAGGATATGCAATTGGTTAGCCTAAAAGTTGAAAGAAGCGGGATTGTAAACTTAAAGAAAGTATAATTTTATAAGGAAGTATATACATTTATCAACTTGATAGTTAAACAAAGATTTTGTTACAAATCTACACTTCTGAATATATATATATATATATATATATAGGTAATTCAAATTTAACTAAATTTATATGAGAACCATGAGAACTAAACCCAACCTTTGGATTAAAAACACATCAATGCTCCAGATTAAAAAAAAAAAGATAGAGGGGTTGGCATTTTCGTAATTATTGTGAACTAAATCCCCCTCAAATTTCAAAATAAAATATCTCAATATCTATAAGTCGAAAAAAAAATTCGAAAACACTGATTTTTTTGTCTTGACGAGACAATTCAAACTAGATCCCCGAAGATAGGATTTTGAAAAAATAATATTGAACAACGCCTAATTTTTAAAACACTAGCTAATTAACTAGTGTACACTAGCTAGTTAAGTAATGTACAATAGTTATGTATATAGTGTACACTAGCTAGTTAACTCCTGCACACTAGCCATATGGCTTATACTGGACAATACCTTGACTTGGTCTTGGCCAAGTTCTTGTGTACACTAGCTAATTAACTAGTGTACACTAGCTAGTTAAGTAATGTACACTAGCTAATTAACCAATTTCTGATCCGTTTTGTTATTAGTCTTTCATTGGGTTTAATTATTTGATAACCAATTTCTGATCCGTTTTGTGTGATTCATATATTCATGCGTATGCATAGATATTGATGTGTATAACAACATATATGAAAATCGTTGAATTTGGTAGATTAGATTTTGAGTAATCGCAAATTTATATTTTGAAAATTGTGTATTTTATCGAAACTTTGGCTACTGTTTTGAAACTTTGGCTACTGTTTTGACCTTGATAGAATCATATTTGATGAATATATTAACATAGATTTTGTTATACTGTGTAAAATATTTTCATAATATATTTATTTATTTAATTTGGACTTTAATCAATTGAGATATGTTTGCTAAAAGTTGATTAGCATAAATTGTTTTTGATCTGAATTGAATGGAGAAGATGTCCTTGTGTACACTAGCTAGTGTACACTAGTTAACTAGCTATCTACTTTTTAAATATTTAGTGAATAATTTTTAACTCGTGCACACTAGCCATATGGCTTATACTAGACAATATCTTGACTTGGTCTTGGCCAAGTTCTTGTGTACACTAGCTAATTAACTAGTGTACACTAGCTATTTAAGTAATGTACACTAGCTAGTTAAGTAATGTACACTAGGACTTGTGTACACTAGCTAGTGTACACTAGTTAACTAGCTATCTACTTTCTAAATATTTAGTGAATAATTTTTAAAACACTAGCTAATTAACTAGTGTACACAAGGATTTTTTGCTAGGTGATGAGCATTGCCTTCTCAATGCACCTATTCAGGATAACTTTTTAATGGCTTGCCTCGGATTTTGCATCTATTTGGAAATGGTCAACCGGCACAAATTCGCTTCACCAAATAAGGATCATGGATTGTAACCGCTAAGGAGATTGTTGGACCAACGCTTCGTGAGGCTTAATTGAGACAAGAGGTGGTGGACTAAGATCAAAGAATGCCTTGCTACCTTCGCTGTAGCCACCTACGCAAATTGTGTCACCTCGACCACGCCAGATACCGTCTTGAACATTGTTCATTTCCAATGTTCTAGATTCCTGCTCCATTAAAAAAACGCCTTATTCACAGATGTTTCTTTCATCATATTTGGGTTTATATATATTTATTTTCCTTTTGAATCCCTAGTTAAGTAATGTACACTAGCTAATTAACTAGTGTATACAAGAAATTGTGTACACTAGCTAGTGTACACTAGTTAATTAGCTAGTGTACACAAGGACTTGGCCAAGACTTGGCCAAGACTAAGCCAAGGCAATGTCCAGTATAAGCCATCTGGCTAGTGTACACGAGTTAACTAGCTAGTATACGCTATATACATAGATAGTGTACTTAGCGTATTTTAAAAATTAGACGTTGTTCAATATTATTTTTTCAAAATCCTATCTTCAGGGATCTAGTTTGAATCGTCTCGTCAAGACAAAAAAATCAGTGTTTTCGAAAAAAAAAATCAACTTATAGATATTGAGATATTTTATTTTGAAATTTGAGGGGGATTTTAAATGAAATAATTACGAAAATGTCACCCTTCTATCTTTTTTTTTTTTAATCCTGAGCGTTGATGTGTTTTTTTAATCCATAAGTACATTAGTGGTTCTTATGGTTCTTATATAAATGTGGTTCTCATTATAATAGGACCCTATATATATATATATATATATATATATATATATATATATATATATACACACTCCCTCCGTCCTACTACAAACTACACACTTTCCGTTTAGGGCGTCCCACTACAAACTACACACTTCCAAAAATGAAAATATTTTATTACTTTTATATTAATGGGACCCACATGTCATACTCACAACAACCATTCGATTACTATTCTCTACCCCACTTTCTCTCTCCTACCTCACTTATCATACTCACGACACCTACTCCACTAACACTTTTAGTTGGAGAATATGGTGGAGCGAGATGGATCGGACCGAGTGAAACGGATCTAGACCGATGGAGCGGACCGAGTTTGCAAGGAAATACTTGTTTCCTAATGTTAGCTTTGTATTTTAGGAAGACTCCTTAATTAAGTAGGAAAGTAGAATATATAGCTAAAATAGAATCCTAGTCAAAGAAGGATTATTATGTATATATAGGATTGTATCTCCTATTAGAATTAGGACTCTAAAATTAGCATAAATAGGTGTTTAGGACAATTGTAAAAGATGAGAGTGAAATAATATAGAAATTATAATCCTACTCCTCTCCACATTTTAACATGGTATCAGAGCATAGATCCATAGAAGAACTTCTCCGCCACCTTGATTCCGCCACCAACTACCAAAGCCCCCACCACCTTTAAACTTTTTTGTTATTCAATCTCCTTGGCTCACAAACCCTTTTGACCAAAACCCTATATTTTTTTACTATTTCTCACTTTCGAAATTTTTTTCTTCTTAATTTTTTTCTCTTATCTCAATGTAACGTTGAGTATTTTTTTTTCTCCTTTTCACTTAATCTCCCTTGGAAAAACAAACCCAATTCGTTGTCGAGACATAACATCGTCATTGAGACGTAGTCGATGAGACACAAAGTCGTCCTTGAGACGTAAAACATAACCCAAACCAATGATTGAGTGTCGTCCACTATAAAAACGATGATTGAGTGTCGTTCACTATAAAAACGATAATCGAGTGTCGTCCACTATAAAAACGATAATCGAGTGTCGTTCACTATAAAAACGATGATTGAATGTCGTCCACTATAAAAACGATGATTGAGTGTCGTTCACTATAAAAACGATAATCGAGTGTCGTCCACTATAAAAACGATAATCGAGTGTCGTCCACTATAAAAACGATGATTGAGTGTCGTTCACTATAAAAACGATAATCGAGTGTCGTCCACTATAAAAACGATAATCGAGTGTCGTTCACTATAAAAACGATGATTGAGTGTCGTTCACTATAAAAACGATGATCGAGTGTCGTTCACTCTAAAAACGGAGATTGAAGAAAAATAAGATATGTGCGAGCACAAATTGTGCACATAATTGAAGAAAGAAGACCTGATGTGGATGACTCTTCAGATATTGGAACAAATTTTTGTTGTTGTTGAAAAAAAAAAAAAAAAAAAAAAAAAGGACGAACCCGAAGTTGCTTGAACTGCAACACGAAAAAGGAAGAACTTGGCGCAGATGTTGCATGTCGAAGTGAAAGAATTTTTTTTAAAAACGTTTTAATTTTTATTTGGCAAGTTGGGTATCTACGTTGTAGATCCTCCAACTTGAGGGGGGGAGTTGGAGAATATGGTGGAGCGAGATGGATCGGACCGAGTGAAACGGATCTAGACCGATGGAGCGGACCGAGTTTGCAAGGAAATACTTGTTTCCTAATGTTAGCTTTGTATTTTAGGAAGACTCCTTAATTAAGTAGGAAAGTAGAATATATAGCTAAAATAGAATCCTAGTCAAAGAAGGATTATTATGTATATATAGGATTGTATCTCCTATTAGAATTAGGACTCTAAAATTAGCATAAATAGGTGTTTAGGACAATTGTAAAAGATGAGAGTGAAATAATATAGAAATTATAATCCTACTCCTCTCCACATTTTAACACTTTTCCTTAATATCTGTACAAATAGTAAGTGTGTAGTTCTTAGTGGGACGGAGGGAGTATATGTGGAGTGTGTATACACACACAAATCAGTTTCTTTCCTTTGTCTACTCTAAGAAGCAGAGCATGAAAACAACGTTGACCTGCCATACAAATTTTCAGTTTCCTGTTTGAATTTTTACAAATTCTCTTTCACACCTGATAAACGATAATCGCGGAAGAAATCTCTAGCAATGACCTCGAAATGCCTATACTCCAACATGCTTTGAATTGTTTCACAAAATTTGAACATGCATCATTCATAAACTCAAGTGTGTTGCTACAGAAAGAGTAGCTGGATGGAATTGGTGAAAAAAGAAGTAAAGAGCTCACCAGCAGTGTCAATCATGTCATCTACCATAACAGCAACTTTACCCTTTACATCACCGATCAAATTCATCACCTGCACAATACATCCCACAAATCTGTGGATTTGGAAGGCATATAAAATGAACTAAAAAAAAAAAAACTTAAGATCTATAACATGCTTATGCATCTGCCATGCAAAAAGATCTCAAGAAGCTCATAAACTAGGTTTTTAAGGGCCTGTTTGATTGCACATATTCTTCAATTTAATGGGCTGGTCACTTATTCAGTCAGGCCTCCATTTATTCAGTCCATTAGTTTTTTGGGCCTATTTAGATCAAGAAGCCTCTGAAAGCCCACTTATTAACCAGACCTAGAAATTGGGCTTAATATTTATCAGACTATCTGAAGGTACCATTTGACACAAATTCCCATACCATATTCCATTGATTTCAAACATACCCCTCATTTGTGCTCCCTTTTTGTCATTCCCCTCTCTCTCTCCATCTCTTCCCTGTCCTATCTCTCTCCCCCCTATATATTGAACGCACGCTTTCATCACCGGTCACTAAACCTCCGTTGGTCGCAATCTCACCCTCTCTCCACAAACCTCTCTCTCTCTCTCTCTCTCTCTCTCTCTCTCCCTCCCTCCCCCTCTCCCTCTCCCTCTCTCCCTCTCCCTCCCCCCCCCCTCTCTCTCTCTCTCTCCCTCTCTCTCTCTCCCTCTCTCCCTCTCTCCCTCTCTCTCCCTCCCTCTCTCCCTCTCTCTCTCTCTCTCTCACCAAACCTCCGACCATTGCTCTTCCCCTCCCTCAAAATCCCATTCGGCCTCGGGTTGACGTTGTGGCGGTTTCTTTGGCCGTAGAGGTTCACCTGGATATCTGTCCTGTTGTTGCTGACTTTCTTTGGGAAGTTTAGAAAGAGGGGGAGAGTGTTTGGTGATTATTAGTAGATTTGGGTGGGGGGGGTTCTCAGAAAAATTTAGGTGGTAAGGTTGTGGGAAGTTGAGCATTGTGAATAACATGGAAGAGAGTTTGTGCTATTGTTTTATGAAACTTTAATTGAAAAACCTTATCTTAATTGTGTGGTAATCTTTACCTGGGGTTTTAGTTGGAATTTCTTGTTCCTTGGAGGAATTTTGGTGGAAGAACAGGGAAGAGAATTTAGGAAAACCAACTGGGTTGATTGGTTGATTTTGAAATTCAATTTTCTAGCATACTACCATCTTTGGCTGTTTGGAACATGGGCTTTGGTTGGAATTTAGATAGAGATTGAATAAGATTTTGGAAGACCTGATGATAATTGTATGATACTTGTGTTGTTGTTGATGGTCCTCTTTTGTTCAGTTTGACTGCTACTACTAAGGAGGAGAGAGAGAACAATTCTTTCTTTATTTTATTTTAATTCCGAGAACGAAAGTTAATAATTAAAAAGGTTAAAATGGGTATGCATACATATTCAGATATTCCATTCGATTAAATTATAAAAAAATATTAGTAATTTAAAGTTTCAGCTTCTTATGAAATGAAGATTTCAGATGTGAATTCAGCTATCAACACTTGTCACCAAAATAAATAAAGAAAATAACAACAGCTAAGAGCTTTGAAGCAAGACCAGAATAATAGAGACACTGACCATCTTCACATTGATTCAGATATTGTGACACGCAAGTGGCTCTTCGAAAGATAATCTGGTATTCAGATGATAAATCTAGATAGTGCTACGTGCATGAAGTTTGTGTCAAGCCCACATTGAGACAACATTTAGAGCCATAGAAAATAAATCAGAAAGTCATCATTTCAAGTTCTACCACATATCCATCTTAATATTTGAAATTCTACCACACATTTACTTAACATGCTCTTTCTTAGCTGTCCAGGATTCTGTTCCATATGCTAGAGGCACTTTCAGGAAATAATGGACACGAGAAACCACTAATTTCTGCATTTTGGTAGCCAAGGTACAAAAGCCACTTTGAATTTGCACTCTTGGTATGAAATGGAATGACTTGAGAGTAAGCCAAATTTATGTTGGGATTGGAGTCCTAAACTACAAGGAGAAAAGGGGCCTAAGCCGGAGGAATTGCTGAATCAAGGAGGAAATTCGGGGAAAACTTTCTGCCGTGGTGGGCGACCGCCCATGGGGGGGGTGGGCGACCGCCATAGGCAGAGGTTTTGGGCTCGTGGAGTTTTTGGCTTGGGCGACCGCCCATGGTACCTTGGGCGACCGCCCACGTGTCGGGTGAAAATTCTGCAGCTTGATTTTGTTTCCTATTTTGGTTAGAACTCTTCTTAAATTAGATTTAGGGTTCCTTGTATTACTATATAAACATAGATCCGGCCTAGAACTCATTGTAGCAACATATTAGAGAGGAGACTAATACATATTGGCTTGGCAATTGCCTCCGGACGTAGTTCACGAGTTGGTGAATGAACCGGGTAAACAACTCTTGTGTTCTTGTGTGTGATTGTTTCTTTCTTGTACGTGTGGGTGTGTTGATTTCTTTGTCTTGATTGCAAACGGAGAGCACCAATTTCACAACAACCGAGGTATCGTAGCTTTGGTTCGGAGGATTCAAAATCTTTTCATTAGTCGATTAATTTTGAATCGCGTTCTTGGAGATTTTGGTGAAGCGCCAAGATGAAGAACTGTCAATCGAGAAATTCAACGGTGTGAATTTCACGTTTTGGAAGACAAGGATCAAGACTACCTTTATTGTAAGGATCTTCATTGGACCCTTGAAGGCGAAGCCCGAAGACATGTCACAAGGGGATTGGGAGACGTTGGATCGGAAGGCGTTAGGAGCGTAAGGAGTGCCTAACCGACGACGTTGCACTAACGGCCCATGGAGAGGCCAAGACAACGGTGGAGTTGCTCTGGCTTCGGACATGTATGAGAAGCCGTCGAATATCAATAAGGTGCATTTGATAAAGAGGTTTGCGAATGCGAAGATGTCCGAGGGGCGACAAATGCGGCAAGTCATATCGGCAATTTCAAAGGTATGGTGGACCAATTGATTGAAAAGTGTTGATATTACTTTCTCCGATGAAGTGCTAGCTTGTTTTCTACTAAAGTCATTGCACGATAGTTGGGGAGGTTACGCCACAACGATTAGTACGTCGAAACGGCATTGGTGTATACGGAGGTTGAGATCTCATCCTTGAGAGGAGTTGCGAAGGAAAGAGAAAAGGGGAGAATCGTCCGTACATGGGCCGCACTTTAGGGTGGAGAGAAAAGGGGTGGACCTAAAAGGAGAAAAAGGTCAAGTTGCTACAATTGTGCGCGAATTGGGGCACATCGCACGGTTATATTTGTCCGGGAAAAGGTGGTGGTGCTAACGTGGTGGATGATGGTGGGCGATGTATTAACTTGGGGAGAGGAAGCGGTCGGGTGAAAGATTGGGTGTTGGATTCCTGGAGCTTCTTGTCATTGCTAGCTGGGGATGCGAGAATCAATGGCCGACAAAACCGAGATTTTTGGGGTTCTCTATCTTGGTGATGGTCAAACCATCAAGATCGAGGTAAGGGGATGTAATGATGAAGACACCTGTGGGTACATTTTTACAACTACACGACGTGATGCATGTTCGTGATTTGAGGGAGAAGGGTGATTTCGTGGGACAACTTGGCGGTGAAGGATACGGTGTTTCGTTCATCGCGGGTCTCTGGGAAGTCACAAAAGGGGCTATGTGGCTCATGGGGTTAAGGGAAGATGTTGTATTCACCTACAATATCGATGTTCGTTCCAAGTGGAGCAAGAAGGCTAAAGAACCGACCTGTTGGTGTGAAAGGGGAGACATCAAGAAACGGTATGTTTGGGAGGACTCAAAGTTGATCAACGTGGTGTGGAAGTCCAAGTGGCCCTAACGAGAGCGGATTCGGGCCGTGAGCACTTACGATGCGAAGAAAGCGAGGTGTGTCCAAGTTTGAGGAGGCATTGCGAGGAAGGCGGGTCCAGGAGGGAGAAGGCGAAGTTAGACTTGCGGGAGAAATCAAGGTAGAAGCCGATTTGGGGAGGCAAGAACGATCCTAACACCTGGAGTGGTTGAAACGTCGCTTGGTTTCAACTCGCCAAGTACTTGAGGAGAGGAGAGGTAGTGTAAAGCTGATATGGATGAGGAAATGTGTTCGAAGGTCTTTACTCCGCGTGGTGGGAGTTAATGGGTGATTCTATGTTTGTTAGTTTAGTCTCCGGTGGGAGATTGTTGGGATTGGAGTCCTAAACTACAAGGAGAAAAGGGGCCTAAGTCGGAGGAATTCTTGAATCAAGGAGGAAATTCGGGAAAACTTTCTGCAGTGGCGGGCGACCGCCCGTGGGGGAGTGGGCGACCGCCCATGAGTACAGAGGTTTTGGGCTCGTGGAGTTTTTGGCTTGGGCGACCGCCCATGGTACCTTGGGCGACCGCCCACGTGTCGGGTGAAAATTCTGCAGCTTGATTTTGTATCCTATTTTGGTTAGAACTCTTCTTAAATTAGATTTAGGGTTCCTTGTATTACTATATAAACATAGATCCGGCCTAGAACTCATTGTAGCAACATATTAGAGATGAGACTAATACATATTGGCTTGGCAATTGCCCCCGGACGTAGTTCACGAGTTGGTGAATGAACCGGGTAAACAACTCTTGTGTTCTTGTGTGTGATTGTTTCTTTCTTGTACGTGTGGGTGTGTTGATTTCTTTGTCTTGATTGCAAACGGAGAGCACCAATTTCACAACAATTTAGTGATCCCAAACTAGTACCATCAATTTTCTGTTTAAGGGATCATTTATAAAACACAAGATCACGGACTCACGGAAATTGGGTAACCAGCATGGCTGTAGTGGAAAAAGCAAGGAAAATATGACATTGCAGAAAACTTGTTAGCACGACAATAGAGATGTTAATACTAGTACGAATATTACTTCCAGCATGCAGGCTATTGCAGGTTAGGAATAAATGGCAGTAAGGATGTGACTGATTTAGCTTACTCACATAGTTCATGAATGTCAAGAGCGTTTCTTTTTGGCGAATAACGATACAAATAATCTACATCAGTGAAATTACCCGATCCGGCAGACGCCCGAGCGCGTCGGATTCGTTCCTCCTTTGAGAGGTGAAAAATGTTTTAAAGATTGGACGGATGAATTTCTTTGAAAAGAGAGTCGTCACGCCGTTTTGTGAGCCCAAAACATTGACAAAAGGCTTTTGATGTGAGATTTTGAGTTCGTAGGTTATGTTACGCATCGTAAAGAGATTTTTGTGATCACCTGAAACGCCTCATGTCCATGAGATTTTCTAACCCTTTTTGAAAGTTGTGTGAGTGTGTTCAAAATCAATTGGCTTCGTAGTTTAAAAGAAGAGAAAAAAAAACTGTGCAGTTTTTAGAAAAAAATGTTTACTTTGATAAAGGGGGGGTTTAAAACAAATTTGAAAATGGAGAAAACTGGAAAAACTGAACAAATATTACAGGCTGCAAACTGATCCGTACGGATTAGTGTCCCTTTACAAGGAGGTCCGTACGGATTAATATGTGCAGTAAACTGTTTTTTGTATCTCATTTAATTCTTTATGTTACTTTGATTAGACTCGAGAAAGAAAGGTGACAACTTCTGGATTATGCAGGAAGTTGATCATAAAACCCAAAAAAAAAAAAAAAAAACAATGTCAAATCTTAGGGTTGTTATCCCCAAATCCTATGAAAGTACAACTATGGTGGTTTCAAGCTTTTCTTGAGAAACAACAATTGAGATTGTTTGCCTCAAGTAAAAAAAATGAGAGATCTTTTGCAAGTTTAGATTTAAACTTTTGTCATTTTTTAGAAAGAAAATGAAAGAAAAGAAATGAAGTTAAATCAACATTTTAACCATAATCCTTAGAACCACATTTTTAACATGAGTGATGAGTTCATCCTTGATAATTAGGTTAATTGTATCATAGTAACTTAAAAGGAAATGGATCAAAAGATGATCTTAGCAGGTAAATACATTTGAAGGTAAGTAATGAAAAGACAATACATGTAATATAAACAAACCACTATCACCATTAGACCTCCATTCTTAATCACATTGTGAATGGAAAATTTTGTATAACCATTTATATGGTTTGGGTCTACAATATATAAAACAAGTAAAGACTACATTATAAATGGTAGATTCAACAACAATGATTCATAATAGATTAAAAGACTTGGAAATGAAAGATTAAAGTGTTATTTAGGGTTTGGAAGGAAATCTCACCAATATTGATTATTTTCTATCTTCATAGGGTTTGATTTTGTTGGGAAATTGTGTGATTTGCTTAAGGCGATTAAAAAGGAGAAAAATATGCTCTCAATTAGGCAGAATATTCCCTAATGCTCACTATTCTCATATTTTTCTTGTCCCAAATGAAAAAGCAAGAGGCCTGTATTTATAACATATGAAAATGACAATTAGGTGCGAACGGCAGACACTTCCTTTTGCAAGGTGGTCCGTGCGGACCAAGGTGTAGAGTCAGTATTTTTTGACATTTGTTATTCCGGTGAGGTCCTTTTGATGTTTTTAATGTACAAAAGGTCATTCCTTGCTTTGTTTGGTCAATTTGATGCTCGGAAATTCACGGGACTTTGTGATTACGGATAAGTGAACCCTCGGTGTCCTTCCCGCACGCTTGAATGGAGAGCGGTCTGGATTGGGGTAGTTACAGAAGCCCCTCGGCGACGTCACTTACGAAGGAAGTTGGGTCGTCGATAAAAATAAGAAAGTCACACATATTTATCCATAACTGCAGTCGATTCATCCACGGTTATGAAGAAAGTCTTTGCAAGTTGGGAATACTTTCTTTGTACAACTTTCTGACTTTAAATACCAAAATAAACACATTAGAGGTCTCTGGTGTCTTATATCCGGAGTAAATCAACAGATCAACAAGCAGATTATTTTTCCTAATAATTTTTGGGTATCTTTTTTTTTTTTTTTGGGAATTGTTATGGAAGTGTCATCTTATCAGGTAGGTATTGGATTGTGAGGTATATTATAGAAACTGCAAAATAAAAGATTGAGCAGAAGGTAAACAGTTATCTCCCTATAAATAAGCATTGAAATAGATGAAGCATGTATGATGAAAAATAAGATGACCAAGAGGAAAAAGGAACATAAAGGAAAAACTCAATGGTACCTTACCTCTGCAACATTGTGCCCATGACGTCGTTTATCGACTATAGCTAAGGGCGCGTCTGATAACTTTTTAGCAAAAGCTCGTGCTCTAGCGACTCCACCAACATCTGGTGAGACCACTACGAGATCATCAGAACATATTGTCTTGCTGGCAAGGTAATCAAGTATCACCGGCTGGTTATAATAAAACTTAACCAATCAGTCACCAAGACTATACTTCAATAGCAACGTGCAATTTATGACCGAATCTGAGTCGCACCCCGACATCAACTCTATGTATCCAAAAAAATAGTAGAAGCTATTTAATGTCATAATTACTACCTGACCATGTACATGATCAACAGGAATATCAAAATAGCCCATTGACTGCCCGGAATGAAGATCACAAGCAAGAACGCGGTCTGCCCCTGCTTCTGTTATCAGGTTTGCTACGAGTTTTGCTGCAATAGATTCACGCCCTTGTGTCTGAAACAACATAGATGTAAAAGGTGAATATAACCATGTCCTATAAAACAGTCAAAACTGTATGAATATGTCAGGTGTTATGTAAAAAGTCTTGTATTGTAATACTATCTAGTTTGAAACTGAACTTATGACATAAAGGGACATACTCCCTCTGTCCCGCTACAAACCGCACACTTTCTATTTTGGGCGTCCCATTACAAACCGCACACTTCCTAAAATGGCAAAGAATCTTTACTATTCCCTCCACTCATTCTCTCTCCTACATTATTTTAATACTCACAACACCATTATAATTTACTATTCCCTCCACTCATTCTCTCTCCTATTTTACTTTTACACTCACAACATTTATATCATTATTTTTTTCCTTAATCCCCGCGCAAACAGTAACAGTGCGGTTACTAGCGGGACGGAGGGAGTATATCATAAGTCCAACAGTTTATCCAACCTTTTCTCTTAAGCCATAGTAAATAATATGAAATTTCCAGCAATAATTTTTCTAGTAAGTTTAAATATTATAAGGTGCCCTGAAAACCCCGTAATTTACAGTCGCCAAACAATTTATGACACATCAGTAAGCTTACCAACAAAATCTTGGACAGTTGCTCTGAAATACCATGGCTCCAACCACATTTAGATGGAACATAAAAATTGGATTAACCAGAACCTTTTAAGGAATAGGGGAAACAACAGAGTTACAAAGTTAGAAGGAACTACAAAAAGGGCCAGTCGCTGAAACAGCTGAACCAGGTTATGTCACATCACCATACAAGATGAGGTTCTGACGGGTTTTGAACTCACCCTTCTTGCTTTTTATCTTTTTTTCTTTACTGTAATATTCTCAACTAATAAAACTACCAGAGTTTTTTAATTAACCCAAGTACTGTTGCCCATTGACTTTTGGTTAAAAGCACTACTATTGGCTATTACACGACCTTTATCTTTTGCCAAACTTGCTAATATGGGCATAAATTGATTGGTCATCATGAACAAAAGAGTTCATGGTGAAACATTATGAAATGTAAATCTTCTCTTATATTTACTTGCTTATCTTTTTTTTTTTTCAATTTGCTTCAAACTCATTCCCATAATTAATTGACCATCGTCAGGTCAGAACATTCAAAACTTGAACAAAAGTATCAGGCAAACTGGATGCAGAGGAATTTGCTAATAAAGACAAGATAAAGAGACTTAAAAACAAATTTATACACCACGACCAACACTAACCAAAGAGCCAACTAGTCACATAGTGCAACCTAATAGTAAAGCAGGATACAATGAACTAGTAAAGCAGGACCAGACTCCAAGCCCGGGTACAACTTAAACCCCTGAATGCATTACCCTAACTTCGTAACATACTTGCACATTAGAACATGTGATTCATTTACAGGTTACCCAAATAGACTTCTCTCAAACAATTTAAATTATGCAAAGTTACCTTGCGATCGGCCCTGGCATATCCGAAGTAAGGGATCACTGCAGTAATGTTTTTGGCAGATGCCCTCCGACAAGCATCTATCATTATCAAAAGCTCCATAAGATTCTCATTTGCAGGAGGACAAGTAGGTTGCACAAGAAATACATCACATCCTCTAACACTCTCTTGCAATTGAACATAAATCTCGCCGTCAGCAAAACGTTTTATTTTGATCTTTCCCAGCTCCAGACCCATGTAGCAAGCAATTTCCTAGTGATCATACAATCGCGGCAGCATAAAAATCAAATTAGATGTATGTGGAGGGAATATATAAAGAACACTTTACTTCAACACATAGTGCATTACATTACAGTAAGAGAAATTATAGAAAAGTCACATTGCCGGATCACTGTAAATATATACAAAGTTTAGGTTCTATTCTAAGATAAAAACAAATAAAGAAACCTAAATGCATGAGCATGACTGCCATGAATCCAAAGCGTTTCATGAAACACTGAAATGCAGTGTCTTAATAGCTGTGATCTGAGGAGTTCCCAAACCATTGTCGCAATGGCTGAGAAGAATCCTCCCTAATTCCTTCTTTCCTTCATTTACAAGAGACTATCTTCAACTGCCAGTTGTGAATAATCCCTCAAAGATAACTTATGGTACTTTTTTCCGATTAAAATATACTACTTCTGCTCCCCACTAATATCATCTTTTTCACAATCTTCTTGTTATTTTTATAATCTTAAGTATTGGCGGCGGCGTCAAAGGTTCCCTAAGCTCTTTGATTTCAATAGGTGCTTACCAAAAATTTTGAAACACATTTCTTTCCTATAAATGATTCTAAATGTGTAAGAGCTCATACAAAAACTTCTCTAAATCCCATAGTCCTTATCCACTTTGGGACAGAGAAATTAAAGAATTTCAGTGGCAGACAAGCATGAAGAGTTAGTTTATCTGCATTAACTTTTAATGATAATAATAGAAAAAAGAAGACTTATCGTGTCCCACCAAGAATGTCACAATTTTCAAAGTCAAAAGATTCAAATTACATCATAAAAAAGGAAATAAATCCAATAGTACAGCAAGTTAAAAAACACTAAATGGAATTTGGAAATTACTTCATAAAGCTCAGGAATTCGTAAATGTTTCCTGTACAATAGCATATGGAGAAGGAAGAATAAATCTCTTTACTCAGCATGCAGTCCACAAATTGAATTCAAATTTTCTCAACCATATATCAAAGATTTGATAAGTTTAAAATTAAAATAGCTAAATATCTTTAAGCAGGAGCTGTCTTATCTCTAGATTCATGTTCAAGGCTTCGGGAAAACTGACGGTGCAACTTTGTTATGGGAATGTGGGGTGTCAGTAGTTCTATGGTGCATATGGAATGAGAGAAATTACAAAATTTTTACAGATTACTATTTATCACAGGAGCTTTAAGCAAAGTGGTTTCATGGCATCTCTTAGGGCATCTGCTAAGGGTTTTTTCAGGAAGGCTTTCATTGATGGGTTTGATACGAGACTGTCTGCTGCTATTATTTAGTATAGGTCATTGTAATTTTCTTTTGATGGACCGATAGTCCATCTCTTCTGCAGTCTTATCTATTCTGTTACAATTCTTTTCTAATAAAAACAAACAAAATGCAGTTTAAACATATCAACAAATTATGCAACGATGATCAACCCAAAATACATGCAAGTTAAATTCAACACACATATATTAACAAATTATACCAGTTACCAACAAAAAGTATAAGACAAGAATTTACAACAAAAAGTTGGGTATACCTGAGAGAGCGCAGGATTGGCTGTACCAGAAAAAATCCGAAGCCTGGTTTCATTTTTCTTACTGAAATTGTTATGGAAATTATTAGAAGTCAAGAAGCTAGGCAATGCTTGTGGTTGATCAATAATAAGGGATCGTATACTCCCATTGTCCTTAAAATTCGAAGAAGGTTCTGCCAAACTACACCTCTACAACAAAACACAACAAAAATCACTTATAATTATACCTCTACATTTCCAAGAAAAGGGCATAAATAGACCACTCAAAGCTATGCATAATAAAAAAATACAAAACTGAGAAGCAATTATACACAAATACTCTGTCTAACTCTAGTTGCCACACATACATACTGTAATACCCGCCCCTTTTATTTAATTTTAAATCCTTTTATTTAATTTTAAATTCTTTTATTTTAGTATTTGGTCTCTAATAAAAAGGATTGAGTAATTGGGCTTTGGTTTTGGGCTCGGATTAGAAAACCCAAATCATTTAAGGAGTTGGATTAACTTCCTCTCGAGCTAGGGTTTTGGAAAATCCAAGAATATAAATACTCTCCCTACCCTAGTATCATCTGGTTTATTTACACAAAAGAGAGAGAGAGAGGAGGAGGCGGCAGAGAGAGAGAAAAAGAAAGCCGAGAGTGAGAGAGATCGGGAAGATAAAGAGAGAAGGCCCGAGTTTGGCCCGAGTTTGAAATCGAAAAGGTAATCATCAACTCTCTTTATTGTTTCCTTTAGTTTTGGATTGATGAAACCTTAAAAAACCCTAAAAGTTTATGAGTATGAATTAGGGTTTTGGAAATCAAAGGTATTATTATTAATTTGAGTTATAAAATTGTAGATCCTAACATTAATGGTCAAGGTTAGGGTTTTGGCATGGAAAATTCTTAGATTTTGATCTAGAGTTTGCATGCTAGGGTTTATGAGAAAAGATTAGGGTTTGGTGTGTGTGCTGTGTGTGTGTGTTGTGTGTGTGCAGCGTGTGTGTGTGCGTGTATGTGTTGTATGTGTGTGTGCGTGTGTGTACTGCCATGTGTGGCGGCGGGTGTGTATGTGTTAGGGTTTAGTTTGTGTATGTGTGGGTTTGTGTGTGCTGAAAAAGATGTAATCAGTGTGTGAATGTGAAAGAGAGAGTATTAATGGGAATTGATTATAGAAAACCCTAGGGGTAGTTTGATAAACCTTATGGGAATTAGTTAACCTTAGAAGGAGTTA
Organism: Adenophora triphylla var. japonica; assembly: GCA_022495995.1. Lineage (NCBI taxonomy): Eukaryota > Viridiplantae > Streptophyta > Magnoliopsida > Asterales > Campanulaceae > Adenophora > Adenophora triphylla. Next base: position 47,384 of record JAFEMH010006747.1, on the reverse strand, counting down.
AAGAAGATTAACTCATAAGTTATCCGACTGATTAAAAAGGTTTTGGTACTTAAGCAAATAGAGGTTACTTGTACCTAAGATACGTTTTGCATGATTGTAGATTGTGCGCGAGGTATTGTAAAGGAAGTGCAAGCAACCCAAGGTAAGGGACTACATTCTTTAGTACTTGAATGTATTCATCCTTTGTGATAGGATTTCCTGATTTTATAAAAGTGTATACAACCAATGTGGCCGGTAGTTATTTTCTAAATATTCCTTCGATATGAACGTCTTTTGAAATATCTTACCCTTGATGTGTATTGTTCAATGGGTATCCATGGTAATTGAAATTGTTTAATGTGTTCTTGTACCTATGAATACTATGTGTGGGAATTGATATATCTGATTGAAAAGAATGTAGCTGGCTTTGTCTGATTGAAAAGGACTTAGCAGGAACTAGTCCGATTGAAAAGGACTTCATTGGAAATTGTCTAGCCTGATTGAAAAAGGACTTAGACACTTGTATACTACTTGATGAAATAGTCTTGATTATCATGATATATCATAATAAGGGAGCACCCTGAAAAAGCGTAAGGTATCTTATTAAAAGAACACCCTGAAAAGGTGTATCGTTAATGTGGAATTGACGAACTTATGAGAATACAGACTCCATCATTATTATTCTTGTGATAGTGCAACAACTTGTTTACTTGAGAAGTATCTTTCTTTATCGTACTCGTAACTGTACTTTAAATTATTATAACTATCCACTCGTTAGAGTGTTCGATTGGCTCCGTTCTTTCGATCATCTCTTCCTAGAACCCGAAAAGATTCCGTATGAACTTACTGAGCATTGTTCGCTCACCCCTTCTTTCTTTTTTCCCTCCCAGGTAAAGAGCAGGAGAAAGAATTGATCGCAAGGTTGGCAGCAGTATTATGAAGAGTTAGGGTTAATTAATAATCGAAGAGTTGAATTGGAGCCAGTGGGTTGTACTAGCCGTTAGCATTGAATGACATTTATTATGCAATGAATTATGATTAGGGTTGACGTTTGAGATACCTGTATTTTGGAAATTTATTTATGGTTAATGATTATTTATATTGTTGGAGTTTTGTGGTCGTTATGTTGTGGATATGGCCCTCCACTACCCAAGCAAACACACAAGAACAATAATAGCACACAAAACAGAGCACAAGAAATCAAAGCACGAAAGAACACAGAAATTGTTAACCCGGTTCACCAATATGTTTGGCTACGTCTGGGGGCACTACCAAGCAGGATCTTGCACTATAATATGTTTGTATGTTGTTACAATGAGTTTAGAGGCGGCACATTGCTTAAGTATATGTTAGGGAATATAAACCTAACCCTAGATGGACAAGGGAACCGAAAATCGTCTAAAAACAGCCCGTAAAAATCCTCCTCGACACGAGCGCGGCGCAGCGAAGCGCAGCCGCGGTCGCCCACGAAGATTTCCTCCGAGCCTTAAGTTACGCTCAGTGCGCGGCCGCTCTACGCGAGCGCGGCCGCCCTAACCTCCGTAAAGATCTCGCACCACGAATGAACCTCCAGCCATAGCCGCTCACCACTGGCCAAGGCCGCCCTGAACGGCAGTAACTCCGACGATTTTCTCCCTTTTGCTCCGAAGTCTAAACCGGTTGGTCCTCTATCCCAACAATCTCCCACCTAGAGATCAACCGCATATACAAGCCCCGTAACTGTTCTTCAACTCATCCTTGGTGTCCTCCTAGTGCTCACCTCGATCATGGTAGTGCCATCCTCCTCTCCTATTCTCCAAGCTCACCGAAGCTTTGCACAGCCTTCAATTTCTCAAGGTTTACAACTTTGCCAACATGTCGCCGGGTTCTCCGATCCCAATATCTTCTCCAAATTTTTAAGATCTTCTCTTCCAAGAGATGCCTGATGTAGTGAAACCTCAGTTCAATGTGCTTCGTCCTAGAATGAAACGCCGGATTCCTAGCCAAATGTATTGCACTCTGACTGTCACTGTAGAGAGCGTTCCCACTTCGCGTCTTCCCAAGTTCACCCAAGAAGTTCTCGCAACCATACCATCTCTTTACTCGCTTCGTCATCGCCACATATTCTCGCTTCGCAGCCGATCGAGCCACGATCTTCTGCACTTTAGAAGCCCGTGAGATTGTTGTACCACCCAATGTGAAGACATAACCCGTAGTACTTCTCCTCTTGCCAAGATCGCCACGCCAAATCCGCATCAACATAACCCGCTAACACGACCTCCTCGCTGAGAAACATAGAGCCTTACCAAATAGCATTCTTTAAGTAACGCAGATCCATTTAACCGCTTCCCAATGTTGCTTTCCCGGATTGCCCACGAACCGGCCGACTACTCCCACCGCATACGTGCAATGTCCGGCTCAGACACACCATTGCATACATTAGACTCCCCATCGCCGAAGCATATGGAGTCCTCTCCATCTTGTCACGCTCCTCCTTACCCATAGTGCAGTCCTTCTCGGATAGCTTGAAGTGCATACCCAATGGTGTCCCCTGCTTGCTTCGCCTCTTCCATGCAAAACCTTGCCAAGACTTTCTCAACGTATTACGCTTGTGAAAGAACCAACTTACCCGACTCCCTATTCCGCCTCAATCCGCATGCCCAAGATTTTTCCGGCCTCCCCAAATCCTTCATCTCGAACCGTTCGACAACCGAGCCTTCAATCGTTTACCTCTCTACCGCTAGAGCCCGCTATTAGCATGTCATTCACATATAACAAGTTAAGATGTACCCACTTGTCCGTGTTCTCAAGTAGCAACAATAATCCGCCACATCCGATAAAGTCAATATCGTGCATGAATCCATCGAACTTTACGTACCACCGCCAGAGCTTGTTTAAGGCCATACAAGCTCTTAGTCAATCCGCAAACCAGTTCCTCGCTACCCTTGGACAAGTAACCCTCTCGTCGTACCATGTAAGTTTCTTCCTCCAAATCCCCACGAAGAAAGGCCGTCTTTACATCCATCCTGCTCCAAGAATAAGTTATCCGCCACTACTATCCCGGAACCATTCGATAGTGGTCATCTTCACAACAGAGTGAAGACCTCGGTGTAGTCAATACCATACTTTTCTTTGAAACCCTTTTACAACCAACCTTGCCTTGTAACGCGCATCGCCGTTCGCTTCCTCCTTAATCTCGTAAACCCACTTTGTTATGCAATGTCTTCTTCCCCAGTGCCTAATCAACTCTCAACTTTTGCTGCCTTCAATGAGTCCATCTCATCATCCATCGCAGCCTTTCCACTTATCACAAAGTGCACTACGAACGGCCTCCGCATAACATTCCTGCTCCCCACTATCTCGTCAACAACAAATAGTAATTTGGAAGCGAGTATACTGTCGGGCGATCCACGCAACCCGCCGGATCTACGCAACGGAATATCCGGTGCCTCGGAGTATGTGGTTCATCTTCACGACCTCACGACCGTACGGTCATCACGAACTCGTTCGCTTCCCACCCTGAGTCCGGAATATCCACCTCTACAACCTCCGGTTCGAACTAGTATCATCGATACCCCCTTCGTCCTTGTACAATACATGTTCATTGAATACCACATCTCGACTACGAATAATTTTATGGTTTTGGTCATCCCAAAACTTATACCCGAAGTCATCCCCGCCATACCCAATAAACGTACATTTTACAAATTTTGCATCTAATTTAGTTCTCTCAGCAGAATCAATATGAACATATGAAACGCAGCCAAATATGCGAAGAAAGGACAGATTTACCTGCTTGTCACTCCATGCTTCCTCTGGAATTCCATTCCCCAATGATACCGATGGTCCCCTATTGATCAAGAAAGTCGCCGTGTCAACTGCATATGCCCAGAACGTCTTCGGAAGTCCACACTTCAATCTCATACTTCTTGCCCGCTCGTTCAATGTCCTGTTCATCCTCTCTGCAACCCCATTGAGTTGTGGTGTGCGTTTTGGAGTCTTCTCCATGCGAATACCATTTGCTGCACAATATTCCCTAAACTCACCGAGCTCATACTCCCCACCATTATCTGATCTTAAGCACTTAAGCTTAAGTCCCGTCTGATTCTCCACCAAAGCCCTCCACTTCTTGAATACCTCGAAAGCTTCATCTTTCCCCTTCAAGAAGACCCAGACCTTCCTTCTAGAGTCATCAATAAAGGTCATGTAATATGACGCACCACCCAATGAAGTTACGGAGATGGTCCCCACAAGTCCGTGAACCCGGTTCTAACTTTGCTTCCTCAAAGTCCTACCCGTCCTCGAGAAATTATTTCTCCCCTGTTTGCCAAACACACAATCTTCACAGATTCCCACGCTGATCTGTCTTCAAACCCGTAGTAGTCCCTTCAACAAAGTACTTTCATCCCCGTCTCACTCATGCGACTCCAATCGACAAGGCCACAAATCAATATCACCCCGGCCGCGCCACCGCGATACTATCCTTGGTGTTATTCGCCAAATACAATGTCCCCTCCTTATTACCCCGAGCGATCTCACAATCCTCCTTGGTAATAACCCGGCTTCTGCAGCTCGAATGTTACTCAGTAACCTTTCTTCGTCCAACCTTGCCCAACCGATAATAGGTTCTTTTTCAAACCGGAATGTGCACGACCCCGTTCGGATGTAAGACCTTCCCGTCCGATGCTCCTATTCTGACATCCCCCTTCCCCTTGATTTCCAAAGGCTCGCCATCCGCCAGATAGACCTTACCGAAATCACCGAAAGTATAATTCTCCATCTCTTTTGCATGCGTGGAATGATGCCCGCAAGAGTGGAATGATGCCCCGAATCCAAAGACCCATGATTCTAGTGACTACTAACACTCGTAACCGCACATCATCACCTTCGATCGTCACATTCACCGACTTGCCCCCACGATTGGGACAATCCTCTCAGTAGTGCCCTAACTCCCTTACGGTGACAAGACTGAACCGATCCCCCTTTCTGCAACCCTTGCTCTGGTCTCTCCGATCTCCACGGCCTTGACCTTACCGCCCACCACGTTCTCCCTAGATTCGGTTCTCCCTTGTTTGCTAGTACCCGCCTTCCCCGCTAGTAGTAGCTAAGGCCGATCCGGCGCCGATGTCCCCAACTTCTTCATGCGATTTTCCTCGCCCAAGAGAAAGTCTTTAACATCATCATACTTCAATTTGTTTTTACCTCGCCGAAGCATTTGATCGCTGTCACCGTCCCGCCTCCAACTTCTGGTAAAGACGCTAGCAACAAGCACGCGTGAACCTCATCATCGAACTTGATCTCTACGGCAGCCAACGAGTCTATAACATCCATAAATTCATCGATGTGTTTAGCTAAGGATCCTCCCTCTCGCATCTTGAGACTACCCATCTTGCGTATCAAATCAACCTTGCTTTGGCAGCTAGATGGTGTTTCAAATCTCTGAAGATAATCCAATAGCTCCTTTGTGATTTTTTCCTTCTTGGTAGTCTTCGCAATCCACTTTGACAAAGTAGATCCGACCACCCTCGGACCTTCCGATCCACGAGATCCCAATCTTCCTGCTCTTCGTCTTCCGGTTTGACACCCTTTAGAGGCTTATAGAGTTCTTTGTTATACAAGAGATCCTCTATCTGCATCCTCCAAAATGCAAAGTCAGACCCATCGAACTTCTCAACCGCCTGTTTGTCCTTGCCCATTCTTGATTGCTTGACAACACCCAATCGCTCGATAAACCAATCTAACGATTAAAACCCTGATCTTGAACCAAGGCTCTGATACCAGTTGTTGTGGATATGGCCCTCCACTACCCAAGCAAACACACAAGAACAATAATAGCACACAAAACAGAGCAATAGAAATCAAAGCACGAAAGAACACAGAAATTGTTAACCCAGTTCACCAATATGTTTGGCTACGTTTGGGGGCACTACCAAGCCAGGATCTTGCACTATAATATGTTTGTATGTTGTTACAATGAGTTTAGGGGCGGCACATTGCTTAAGTATATGTTAGGGAATATAAACCTAACCCTAGATGGACAAGGGAACCGAAAATTGGCCTAAAAAAAACGGGACCAGAAAAATCCCTCCTCGACACGAGCGCGATCGCACAGCAAGCCCAGCGCGGTCGCCCACGAAGATTTCCTCCGAGCCTTAAGTTCTGTCCAAGTGCGCGGTCGCCCTAACCTCCAGAAAGATCTGCACCACGAATGAACCTCCAGCGCGGTCGCTCACCGCCGCCGGGCGGCCGCCACAGCAGCGATAACTCCAGACGATTTTCTCCTTTTGCCAAGTCCCAAGCGGTTGGTCCTCTATCCCAACACGTTACACATACACACACACACGGGCGGAGCTACTTTGAGTATCAGGGGGCAGCTTCCACCCTTAATCTTGACAAGTGTCAAATTCCTCCCTTGTAAATTTAGAAAATGTGATATTTTACCACCAAAATCTTAAATTTTATCAAATTTGTCCCGTTTCTATGCGAAAAAATGGCACCACATAACATTTTTGCCCCCATTTATGCAAAATTCATCCTCCACCATGTAATGTTTCATCCTTGTAATTTTTTTTTGCCCCTGTTCGTTTAAACTCCTAGCTCCGCCACTGCGCTCACACAATTTTACATATATAGCTCGAATATGTATACTCCCTCCGTCCCAGTAATTAGTTCATCCTTTTTGGCCCGTCACGCAAATTAAGGGCGGAGAAAATGTTGTGAGTGTAATAGTAAAATAGGAGAGAGAATGAGCGGAGGAAATAGTAAATTTGAAAAATGTTGTGAGTGTAATAGTAAATTAAGGGCGCAGATGATATTGTGCTGATTGATGAGACAAGAGAGGGTGTTGAAAGTAAATTGGAGTTGTGGAGACACACTTTGGAATCTCGAGGTTTTCGATTAAGCAGAAGCAAGGCGAATATTTGGAGTGTAAGTTTAGCGAGTTGGAAGTAGGGAGCGGGCGGTCACATTTGATGGAAATATTATCCAAGCTTCGAGTTTTTTCGCTATCTTGGATCCATTATCCAAAAGGATGGAGAATTAGATGGAGATGTGGCTCATAGGATTAAAGCGGGTTGGTTGAAGTGGAAGAGTGTTACGGGATTTCTATGTGATCGCGGCGTACTTGATAGATTAAAGGGAAAATTCTAACGCACGGCAATTAGCCGGCATTGCTTTACGGCACCGAATGTTGGGCCGTGAAATAGTGTCACGTGCATAAGATGAATGTGGCGGAGATGCGTATGCTTCGATGGATGTGCGGTCATACAAGTAAGGATCGATTGGGGAATGAGGTGATCAGAGGTAAAGTAGGAGTTGCGCCCATCGAGAATAAAATAAGGGAAAATCGTCTACGGTGGTTTGGACATGTGAGAAGGAGACCGAGTGATGCACCTAGGAGGCGGAAACAAATGGAGAAATGATAAAATGGCGAGGATAGGGAAGACCCAAACAAACTTGGATTAGAGTAATTGAAAATGATATGGAATTTACTTGGAGTGGATGAAAGTATGGTGTTGAAGAGGCCGGAGTGGAGGGCAAAAATCCAAGTGGGGGTTGATTTTATTTTTTATTTTTTATTTTTTATTTTTTATTTTATTTTATTTTGTTTTATTTTATTTTTTTTTTTTTATTTATTTTTTTTTTTTCACGATAACATATGAGGATTCATGTTAGCCGACCCCAAATTATTTTGGGACTAAGGCTTTGTTGTTGTTGTTGTTGTTGTAATAGTAAAATATGAGAGAGAATGAGTGGGTGGAATAGTAAAGATTCTTTGCCAAAAAAGGAAAGGTGAAGCTTTAAATGGGATACCCAAAATGGCAAAAGGTGAAGTTATTAATGGACGAGGGAGTATATTTTAGACTGAAAAATTCAATTAGGTTGAAATTACATTGCATAATAAATTGAAATACAATGAGCAGATACATATATAGAAAAAATACACGCACAGAACGCAGATAGAGATGAAGGACTTACTGCAATAAGAGGCTTTGAGGAAGAGAATTGAGGGCGAAGGATTTTTTCGGTGGGAAGATTACCGGGGAAGGCAATGGAATTGGAAGCCATTTGGAAAGTGTACTGTGACTGAGTGGGAGGGTTTAGGGTTTGGAATATCTGGTCGGCGTTGGACCTCACCGGGCTATCAATGTCAATTCACTTCTTTTATACCGTTAAATTATGAATACACTACCTTTGTAGTGTTTTTTTTTTTAATACTCCCTCCGTCCTTTGTAGTGTTTTTTTTTTTATATATATTCCCTCCGTCCCATTGATTAGTTCATCATTTTGAGCTTGACATTGACATGCAAATTAAAAAAAAAGGATAGTGGAGAAAGTGTTGTGAGTATAAAAGTAAAATAGGAAAGAGAATGAGTCGAGTGAATAGTAAATTTGAAAAGTATTGTGAGTATAAAAGTAAAGTAGGAGAGATAATTAGTGGGTGGAATAGTAAAGATTCTTTGTCATTTTACGAAAGATGAAGCTTTTAACGGGATACCCATTTTGACAAAAAGTGAAGCTATTAATGGGACAGAGGGAGTACATATATCAATGAATTTTGAGCATATTAGAATTGGACCATCATCTTTTTAAAATACCTTGTTGTTAGACTATCCCCATCAGTGACCCAACTCAACCCAACCTCAAATAAAATATTAATTTCTCTTACTTCCATATACACAACTCTCAACCTTATATAATACTCCCTCCGTCCCACAAAACTTTACTCATTTACTGTTGAGAACGGAAAATAAGGAATAATGTTATTAAAGTAGGTGTTGTGAGTGGGAGGAGAGAGAATGAGTTGAGAAAATAGTAAATTTGAAAAGTGTTGTGAGTATGACAAGTGGGTCCCATGAATAAAGAAGTATTAAAAAATTTCATTTTTAGGAAAGTGGGACTTTAAAGTAGAACGCCCAAAATAGTAAAAGGGGTAATATTTTATGGGACGGAGGAAGTATATACTCTCATCAGTGACTCAAACCCAACCCAACCCAAGCTTTTAATAAAATATTTATTTCTCTTTACTCCAATTTACCTAAAATACTTATCATTTTATTTTTTTTAAATAATGTATTAGTAATAATATTTCTAAAATTACCCGTACAATTATTAAAAATAATTACCCATACAATTATAAATTCATAATTTACTTGACAACAAAATGAAAATAAAATAGATAAAATAAAATCAAAAATAAATTATAAAAGTTACAAATACAATACTTGAATTTTAAATTACGCATACATAATATGCAAATTACATATTCAATTATTAGTGTCGAATTTCTCCCATATATATGTGCTCAATCAAATCATTCTGAAGAGCGCTATGAGCCTCTCTGTTGCGAAGTTGATCTCTATTAATCATATAAGTCGACAAACTTGCAATGTGTGTAGTAGAGTATTGAGGAAGTTCGGTCTCTTCTCCTGAAGGTACATCCATCAAAAATTTGTGGGATCATAATAGTTTTGGTATGTGTCTCGTTCATCTTCTACAATCATATTATGCATGATGATACAAGCCATCATAATTTTTCCCATCAAAACCTTGTCCCAAACAAGACATGGACGTCGAATAAATGCGAAGCGAGCTTGTAGAACTCAAAAGGCTCGCTCTACATCTTTTCTAGCAGCCTCTTGGCGTTGAGCGAACAACTTATGCTTTAGAATCATAGGACTTCTAATTGACTTGACAAATGCAGCCCAAGAAGGATAGATGCCATCAGTGAGATAATATGCCCTATTATTTTGGCGACCATTCACGATGTAACTGACCTTTGGTGCTCGACCTTCTAAAATATTACTAAAAACTGGAGATCGATGGAGAACATTAATATCATTGCATGAGCCTGGTGTTCCAAAGAATGCATGCCATATCTATAAATCATATGATGCAACAACTTCCAAAATGATTGTTGGCTTTCCACTTCTCCTGCGTATTTCTCGGCCAAGTAGGACAGTTTTTCCATTCCCAATGCATGCAATCAATGCTACCAATCATGTCAGGAAAACCACGTTGTTCCCCAACATAGAGTAGTCTTTCCAAGTCTTGTTTATTAGGTCGTCTAAGGTATGTGTCACCAAATCAAGAAATGACACCTTCTACGAAATGGATGATAGCATCTCTCGTTACCGTTGCACTCAGTCGTAAGTATTCATCAACAACATCTACTGATATCCCATAAGCCAACACCCTCATGGCTCCAGTACATTTTTGCAATGGTGAAAGAGATTTTCTACCTGTGCAATCATTTCCCTCTTGAAAATATGTATTGTTGATAGTAACAACATCCACTATACGAAGAAAAAGCGATTTCTGCATGCGAAATCTACGTCGGAAGAGCTCCGGAGAATACGTTGGATTACAGACAAAATAGTCTGTCATCAAACGTTCCTCACCAATCTCGTGTTCCCTATCAATACACCTTCTTTTGACTTTGACCGTAGAATTTTGGGCTCCTACAATCAAATTAGGATTATTTAGTAGCATATCCTCTATGATGCTATCAATTTGATGATTTTGTTCATGAACTCGTTCTTCACATTCATCAAGAGTGTTGGAATCAGAAACATCAGAACTTAAGTCTGATTCTACTGAAGAGTGAGAGTTGGCAGACATTTTTTCTGAAGTGAAATGGTAAAATATGATAAACAGAAGTAATACTATGGACAAATATTGAGGATTTTGAGTGAGTTTATTTTGCAGGTTTGAGACATATGTATGGGGGTTTGTAGTGATCTTTTCTTGGTGTGTGTGCATTGTTTGCAGAGAGAAAGAATCCAATGCATGTGATGTCTTTATGTTTGCATGTGTGTGTGCGGTGTTTGCAGAGAGAAAGACAATGACATGTGATTGAGATCATTACGGATCCAATGTTTAAAAATGATAATAGTTGCATGTGATATTTTCAATAAATGAATAGTATTTGCAGAGAGAAAGACAATGACATGTGATAGAAAGAATCCAATGTATGTGATGTCTTTATGATTGCATGTGTGTGTGCAGTGTTTGCAGAGAGAAAGACAATGACATGTGATTGAGATCATTACGAATCCAATGTTTGAAAATGATAATAGTTGCATGTGATATTTTCAATAAATGAATAGTATTTGCAGAGAGAAAGACAATGACATAAACATGTCACGACTACATTAATTTTATTTGAGGAAAACACATCTCACACATCACACATAATTTAAGTTTGCCTAAACACAATGGCAATTTAAACATTAATTCATGTTTGCCTAAACACAAGGATAATTAGTCGGCGTTTCATCTCTTCGTCTTCTGGAGATAGATTATCTTTCGCCAATAATGTGTTCAACATTCTTTTTTCCATCTTCAAGGAATTCATTTGTAGCTTTTGGCGCTCCAATTCGAGTTTCTCAGCAATTAATGAATATTCATTGGATTTGGTGAGTCTCAATGAACGAAGTTCTGCAGCCACTTCAGATTCAGATTCAAATTGTGTTGCCTTACCTTTTGCTTTCTTTGTTGACTTATCTCTACCAGTTGGACGAGAAATAGTCGAACCTTCAGCAGTTGGAGTTTCTTGATCATCGTTCACACCATCTTCAGAAGTCCTTGATCTTTTCGTGATGCCACCACTTTCTTGATCATCGTTCACATCATCTTCAAGACGAGACCGTCTTGCATTATGATGAAACGTTACAGCCCACCTTGGATATTTACTCATAACATCATTCTAAACAATCAAGTCTTGAAATTTTCCGCCACCCGCTTCATAAATTGTATGAGCTTCCATTTCAACATCTTTCTGGCTCATTCCACTTCTTTTTCTACGATTTGCTTCTTCCAGAGCAGCAACCCACTTGCCTACATTTTCATTAAGTCGTTTAAAATGACCTTTTATTGATTCGATATTTCTTGGGTTGAGCTCGTCTGGATTTTCTGCTTGAGTTTCGTGATACAATTTATGCACACGTGACCACATCGCAACCTTTTTTTGGGTTTTTCCGCATACACCATCTTCGCTAACAAAGATATAGGCTGACATAAGAGCTACATCTTCTTTCACAGACCAACTTACATTCTTTGCTTCTTTCTGATTTTGGTTTGGGTGTTGGACATTCCCAAACAAATTGCGAGAGACGATTTCTCTGGTGGGAAGTTCTTCAGAGGTAGGATTTTGAGTGAGGTTTGGAGAAAATTGAGAACTTTGATAATATTAAGAATTTTGTTCACCTTCTGAGTTTGGAAAAATTTGTGTGTGGAAGTAAGATCCAAAGTTTGAAAAAATTTCGGAACCCTGATAATAGTTGGGGTGATTTGGATCCATCACTTAAAATGAAGAAATAGAAGTGTGATGGAGAAAATGTAGAGATAAAGAGAGTTGTAGGTTGTTTGTAAAAATGTATCAATATTAAGCTCTATTTATAGATAAAAAAAATTATGAATTTTGATATATTTTATTATTTTATATAATTATATAAAATATATTAGTTTTAAATATATACTCCCTCCGTCCCGGTAGAAGCGTCACCCTTTTAGGGGTGGCGCGCAAATTAAGGAAAAGTGTGGGAAGAAAAAATATTGTGAGTGTAATTTAAAAATAGGAGAGAGAATTAGTGGAGGAAATAGTGAATTTTAAAAGTGTTGTGAGTGTAGAGGAGAGAGAATTAGTGGAGGGAATAGTGGATGGGATAATAAAATATTAATAAAAGTTTCCTTTTTAGGAAAGGGTGACGCTATAAACGGGACGTCATTTTGGGTAAAAAGTGACGCTTCGGCCGGGACGGAGGGAGTATTTATATAAATACATGCCACCCAATCATTGGGTGACATGTGTACACTTTTTGGTGACCAACTTGGGCCAACTTCAGGTTGGATGGGCGCCCAGGTTGTGATTTTTCATGACTTTCACTTTTTTTTTCTTGTCTTATTCTATGACCTACATTGGAAGGTCACCAATGTGGGTAGTCTTAGAGCATCTACAACATTGACTTTTGAAGAAGTCAGTCCCTTAGGTGGCACCATGAACTTTCCCATTCATGACAATGGTCAATGGCGTGATGACTTTTTTTCTTTCTTGACTGGAAATTGTTGGTGTAGTGTCCTAGGCTATAGTTATGTTTAAACTTGAACCGTTATGTATCATCTTTATCATTTATTATAGAGCATGTTTATTTTGTTCATTATATGTTTACATATTTATTATATTGATTTGCGTCCCTAGTTATTGTGAACAACTAGTATAAGTTGGTAATGGATAATCATGGAGATGATTATATGCATGAAGATGCACATTACACTTATGGATACTTGCTAGAGAATAAGTATTAGACATGACCTACTTATGAGATTTATGACATGGTCTGTTGTCATGATTAAATCTCATGATAGTCGTGTCATTGAATCCTTTGAACCTGAGATTATCATCGTCTTCCACATGATGAACATTGTGTTTGATATAGTCTAACACTATCTTTAATCGGATAGCAATAAGGGCTATGTTGGCACGATTGGATTCTTGTAGGGAAGAATGATAAGTCAAGATGGGATTTGTCTCTCTCTCTCTGTTTGAGAGAGATATTTACTTGGGCCCCTCGATAAATAGTGTTGATGAAATGTGTGGCCACACTCAAGTGATTTGATAGAGATCAAATGCATTTGGATTATCAATATATTCGGAATCGAGAAAGCATTGAACGGAATGAGTTGACATAGACCATGACTCATGTTCAATTGGACATCGTGGACAAAGGGATTGTGACATTTGATCTATCGATGAATCAAGCTTTGATGTTATATTAATTTGGTGGATATAATAGTTTGCTAGAAACCACTTATGTCTTGTGAGGTCATGTTTTGACTCACTACCAACATAATATAATTTCTATTGGGTCACACACAAAGAGAGAATTTGATTCTGGCTGAAAATTTGGAAAATTGGGATTCTGGCATGGCATGTGGCGCGACACACTTGGCCATGACAGAGGCACGACTCGTGCCAGGAATCACTACTCGTACCATAAATCAGCACGACTGCATTTTTGGTCACGACTTGTTGAACGAGTGCTTTTGGCTTGGTCACGACTTGTGCCCTTGATCAGCACACGTAAGTTTCCTGGCTTGGCTCGTGGTGCGACATACTTAGCCATTGGCACGTAGTGCGACACACTTGGCCTGTCCGTACGCGTTTCCTTGGCTGGTAAGGTTTTTGTGTTTGATAAGGATTTAACCCTAAGTGCTAGGGATTTATACCAATGTATAAATACAAATCCTTGGACAGCTAAAAACATACACACACACACATCATTGTTCTAGGTTTATGAAATTCTAGGCTTTGATTATTGATTAAGAATCAAAAGTCCAAAAATCAATTCCATTATTTTTGCCATTGATTATTGAAAACGTTTCAATAATCGAAAGGATCATCTAGCAATCCAACAAGAAGCGTTTTTGGTTCGTTCGCGTGCGGATCACCATTAGAGGGAGGTTGCTTTATCTCCTAAGGCTTGAAGATCTCAATTTGTTGATTCATCACCAAGGTTGAACAAGGAAGATAGAAGATTCGACATCAAAATTCCAGGCTTGAATTTTGAGATCTATTTTGACAAACTAAATCGCATTCAAGGTATGTAATTCTATTTCATATTTTTCTAATCTCTTCATGCTAGACGGATCTAAGGGCTAGGGTTTTGCTAGTTATTTCTAAGTTCGTAACCCCAAAACCCAATAGTGATATCAGAGCCCTGTCTTGTCATGATTAGGATTGAAATTGGCATGCTAGATTTAATTTGATTATTTGCTATCCATGCTATATGAAATAGATCTAGATTTTATGTGTTTTGTTTTATGAAAACAAGTATATGAGATATGCCATGATTATGATTTATGATGGATTAATATGATTAGTTTATCACATAGGTTGATGATTTGTTTAATATGATTAAATTAATTTTGTAATTTCTCAAAATTGAATCAAATTGTTTGTATGAAATTTTGTGAAGCCCTATGTTCGTAATTATGTACACATGAGATTTATGTTACAACCAAGCGATGTTTGCTACAATATGAAAACCTTCTAAATATTTAAGTCTTATGTCATTCCTTGATTAGAACACTTGTGATACTTTAGGGTATTTGATGTAGTTTTGACTCAGTTGGGTGCATCTTATATCTTAATTTGTGATCAAGATGAGATAATGGTTGATATAGTTTTGACTCAGTTAGGTGGATCGTTCCATGTCTCATATGTTTGAAAAATGTTTTGACTTAATTGGTGCTTTCAAATGAGATTTGACCCAAGGCATAGATGAGATTTAAAACATTTTTTTGACATATGATGTCTATTGAAATCTCATAAAAGATTTAAGAGTCATATAGTGATATGATTGATGTTTCTACCTAAATAGCTTGATTTCAGGCATTGACTCAGTTAAACCAAAATCAAGTGAAATATGGATCTTAGCCTACTATAATTATATGATACGTGTTTTATATTTGAAGGTGTATAATTTAGTGGGAGTATTTATGAAATACATTATTTGCTCTTAGATGATAAATGAGTTGATATTGATATATACTTATATTGTTTGCATATTTTATTGTAGAATGGCTAATCACAATAATCAACCCCTGTCACTGCGATCAGTCCTTGAGAAGGACAAGCTTGAAATAGAGCGGTACAAACTATTCTGATTGAATCAGAAGCCTAAGAATTGTTCTAAGGCAAGAGAAGAAACTGTACGTTCTTGATGAACCCCTTCCACCTCAACCTGCTGCAAATGCTTCTAGGGCAGATAGGGATGCACATAAGAAATATACTGATGATTCTACAGATGTTGCATACCTTATGCTAGCCACCATGTCTAAGGCTCTTCAGAAGGACCTCGAGCACATGAAGACAACATTTGATCTTGCTGAGCGTTTAAAGGAAATGTTCCAAGTGCAAGCAAGAAATGAGCGGTATGATGTGGAAAAGGCCCTAAATGCATGCAAGATGCAAGAGGGGAAAAAGATGCAATAGGGGCAATCGGTTGGTGCTCATGTCCTTAAGATGAAGGGTCACATTGAGCGTCTCGAAAGGCTTGGAAATCCGATGAGTTTGAAACTCGCCACAGATACGATATTGAATTCATTACCTGAAAGTTTTAGTCATTTTATAATGCACTATCACATGAGTGGCATGGATAAGAGTCTCTCGGAATTGCATGCGATGCTTAAGACCGCAGAGAAGAATATCAAGAAGCCCCGAACCGATACTGTGTTAATGGTTAACAAAGGCAAAGGGTTCAAGAAAGATGGAAAAGGTAAAGCAAGTCTTGCTAAACCTAAGGCAAAAGTTGTCGTTGCCGCAGAGGCTCCCAAAGTGTCTCAAAAGGATGTGGTTTGCTACCATTGCCAAGAGGTTGGTCATTGGAAGCGCAACTGCAAGGCTTACAAGGAAGGCCTAAAGGCGAAGAAGGGCAATACGATTGATTCTGATTCAGGTATCTATATGATAGATATTTTCCTTTCTATTTCTAGTTCATGGGTATTAGATACCGGATGTGGATCTCACATTTGTTTAAATGTGCAGGGACTAAGGAATAGAAAGCTACTCAAACAAGGTGAAGTTGACCTACGTGTGGAGAATGGAGCAAGAGTTGTTGCATTATCCGTAGGGACATATGATGTAACTTTACCTAGTGGCTTAGTACTTGTTTTGAACAATTGTTACTATGTTTCGGATTTGAGTAGAAATATTATTTCCGTTTCTTGTTTGGATAATGAAGGGTATAATTTTCTTATTAAGAATAAGAATTTTTATATTTATTTAAATGATATGCTTTATGGTATTGCAAATTCATTTAATGGCCTTTATGTTCTTGATGTTGATGAGAAACAAAAATAGTGTTGAAAATGTTTATCATGTTGACAAGAAGTCCAAACCGAATGACGTGAACAACTCGTTCATGTGGCATTGTCGGCTTGGTCATATAAACGATAAACGCATCTCTAAACTCCACAAAGATGGAATGTTAGACTCACATGATTATGAATCATATGAGATATGCGAATCTTGTTTATTGGGCAAAATGACCAAACCACCCTACACTAAGAGTAGTGAAAGGGCTAGTAACTTATTGGGCTTAATACATACTGATGTATGCGGACCAATGAGCAGCATTGCTAGGGGAGGATTTCGGTATTTCATTACATTCACCGATGACTTATCTAGATATGGCTATGTCTATCTGATGAAGTCCAAAAGTGAATCGTTTGAGATGTTTAGAACATTTTAAAATGAAGTACAAAATCAACTTGGAAAAACAATTAAAGCACTTCGATCCGATCGTGGTGGTGAGTATTTGAGCCAAGAGTTTGACAATCATCTCAAAAACTGTGAAATTGTTTCAGAGTTGACTCCACCCGGAACGCCACAATGGAATGGTGTTTTCGAGAGGAGGAATAGAACCCTATTAGATATCGTTCGTTCGATGATGAGTCAAGTAGACCTTCCTATATCCTTTTGGGGACATGCATTAGAGACTGTTGTGTTCACACTAAACAGAGTCCCTACTAAATCGGCTCCTAAGACCCCACATGAGATGTGGCATGGAAGAAAACCTAGTTTGTCTTTCATGAAGATTTGGGGTTGCGAAGCTTATGTGAAGAGACTTGTCTCTGATAAGTTAGCACCCAAATCTGACAAGGTTATTTTCGTTGGTTACCCTAAGGAAACCAAAGGGTATTACTTTTACAACCACAATGAGAACAAAGTGTTTGTTGCTAAATATGGTACTTTTCTTGAGAAACAGTTTCTCAATAAAGGAACTAGTGGGAGTAAAGTCGATCTTGAAGAAGTTCAAGAACTCGAAAATAACATGGAACCGATAGTAGAGACTGAACCAAGTCCACAAGAAGTTGTGGAACAGGTTCAAGATCCACAAGTCCATCGTAGATCGGATAGGTTACGATCCGTACCCGAGAGATATGGGTTTCTCGTGTCGAAAATTAATGAAGTGGAAGTCATTGAGAATGACGAACCTACTTCCTATCAAGAGGCGATGTCCGATCCCGATTTGAATAAATGGTTAGAAGCCATGAAATCCGAATTGCAATCCATGTCGGATAATCAAGTTTGGAACTTGATTGAGCCACCCGAAGGTGTAAAAACCATAGGGTGCAAGTGGGTCTTCAAGAAGAAGACTGACATGGATGGGAAGGTGCATACTTACAAGGCTAGGCTTGTAGCAAAGGGATATAGGCAAACTCATGGTGTAGACTATGATGAAACCTTCTCGCCTATTGCCATGCTTAAGTCTGTTAGAATTTTAATTGCCATAGCTGCATATTATGACTATGAGATATGGCAAATGGATTCAAAACCGCTTTTCTTAATGGAAAACTGCTTGAGGATGTATGACACAACCCGAAAGTTTTGTCGATCCAAGAATTCTAACAAGGTGTGCAAGTTGCAAAGATCCATTTATGGATTGAAGCAAGCTTCTAGGAGTTGGAATCTTCGTTTTGACGAGAAAATTAAAGAGTTTGGTTTTGTAAAGAACGAAGATGAACCTTGTGTATACATGAAATTCAGTGGAGCGTAGTATTATTTCTCTTATTGTATATCTATGATATCTTACTCATTGGAAACGACATTCCTGCACTTCAGACTGTCAAGTCTTGGTTAGGGAAATGTTTCTCAATGAAAGATATGGGCGAAGCCGCTTACATCCTTAGTATCAAGATCTATAGAGATATATCTAAGAGGATAATTGGTTTGAGTCAAAGTACCTACATTGACAAGGTTCTTAGAAGATTCAAAATGGAAAATTCTAAGAGAGGCAACTTGCCAATGGGTCATGGTGTTACTCTTAGCAAGACGTAGTGTCCTAAGACAACTGATGAGCGAAAGAGGATGAATGAAGTTCCATACGCTTTGGCTATTGGATCTATCATGTACGCTATGATTTGTATTAGACCCGATGTCTTGTATGCTTTGAGCATGACGAGTCGATACCAATCTGATCCTGGTGAGAACCATTGGATGGCAGTCAAGACGATCCTTAAGTACTTAAGAAGGACTAAGGATGCATTCTTGGTATTTGGAGGGATGGAAGAAGATCTTGTTATAAGAGGTTACACAGATGCTAGCTTCCAAACCAACAAAGATGATTTCCGATCGCAGTCGGGATTTGTGTTTATGCTTAACGGAGGTGCGATATGTTAAAAGAGTTCCAAGCAGAGTACTATTGTCGATTCTACTACTGAGGCCAAATATATAGCGGCATCCGATGCTGCTAAGGAGGCAGTTTGGATCAAAAAGTTCATTAGTGATTTGGAAGTTGTTCCAAGTATCACTAATCCGGTGGAACTTTATTGTGACAATAATGGTTCCATTGCGCAAGAAAATGAACCAAGGTCACATCAGTGATCCAAACATATACTTAGACATTTCCATCTCATTCGAGAGTTCATTGATCGGGGAGACGTTAAGATATGCAAAGTATCAACCGATGATAATATTGGGGATCCGCTTACAAAGCCCCTAGCACAAGCAAAGCATGATGGTCATGTGAGGTCCATGGGTATTCGATACATAGATGGAGCCTAGTGCAAGTGGGAGATTGTTGGTGTAGTGCCCTAGGCTATAGTTATGTTTAAACTTGAACCGTTATGTATCATCTTTATCATTTATTATAGAGCATGTTTATTTTGTTCATTATATGTTTACATGTTTATTATATTGAACTGCGTCCCTAGTTGTTGTGAACAACTAGTATAAGTTGGTAATGGATAATCATGGAGATGATTATATGCATGGAGATGCACATTACACTTATGGATACTTGATAGAGAACAAGTATTGGACATGACATACTTATGAGATTTATGACATGGTCTGTTGTCATGATTAAATCTCATGATAGTCGTGTCATTGAATCCTTTGAACCTGAGATTATCATCGTCCTCCATATGATGAACATTGTGTTTGATATAGTCTAACACTATCTTTAATCGAATAGCAATAAGGGCTATGTTGGCACGATTGAATTCTTGTAGGGAAGAATGATAAGTCAAGATGGGATTTGTCCCTCTCTGTTTGAGAGAGATGTTTGCTTGGGTCCCTTGATGAATAGTTTTAATGAAATGTGTGGCCACACTCAAGTGATTTGATAGAGATCAAATGCATTTGGATTATTAACATATTCGGAATCGAGAAAGCATTGAACGAAATGAGTTGACATAGACCATGACTCATGTTCTATTGGATATCGTGGACAAAGAGATTGTGACATTTGATCTATCGAGGAATCAAGCTTTGATGTTATATTAATTGGGTGGATATAATGGTTTGCTAGAAACCACTTATGTCTTGTGAGGTCATGTTTTGACTCACTACCAACATAAAATTCCTATTGGGTCACACACAAAGAGAGAATTTCATTCTAGCTGAAAATTTGGAAAATTGGGATTCTGGCATGGCATGTGGCGCGACACACTTGGCCATGACAGAGGCACGACTCGTGCCAGGAATCACGACTCGTACCATAAATCAGCACGACTGCATTTTTGGTCACGACTTGTGGAACGAGTGCTTTTGGCTTGGTCACGACTCGTGCCCTTAGGCACGACTCGTGCCCTTGATCAGCACACGTAAGTTTCCTGGCTTGGCTCGTGGTGCGACATACTTAGCCATTGGCACATCACGTAGTGCGACACACTTGGCCTGTCAGTACGCGTTTCCTTGGCTGGTAAGATTTTTGTGTTTGACAAGGATTTAACCCTAAGTGTTAGGGATTTATACCAATGTATAAATACAAATCTTTGGGCAACCAAAAACATACACACACACATCATTGTTCTAGGTTTATGAAATTCTAGGCTTTGATTATTGATTAAGAATCAAAAGTTCCAAAATCAATTCCATTGTTTTTGCCATTGATTATTGAAAATGTTTCAATAATCGGAAGGATCATCTAGTAATCTAACAAGAAGCGTTCTTGGTTCGTTCGCGTGTGGATCACCATTAGAGGAAGGTTGCTTTATCTCCTAAGGCTTGAAGATCTCAATTTGTTGATTCATCACCAAGGTTGAACAAGGAAGATAGAAGATTCAATATCAAAATTCTAGGCTTAAATTTTGAGATCTATTTTGACAAACTAAATCGCATTCAAGGTATGTAATTCTATTTCATGTTTTTCTAATCTCACTACTAGAAACAGGGCATTTACCTATGGAATTTTAGTCCGTCGGTATTCCTTCGGTAATACCGAAGGAAAAGTCCGTCGGTAATTATTGTCTGTCGGTAATGCCGACGTCATCCGTCGGTAATTAGACCTATAAATCTAATACCCTGCCCTTTCCGCCCCGTTTACGCTTACACATCAAAAAAATCCAAATTCAGCGCCGTTCCGCCGCCGTTACACTCGCCGTTCGTTCTGCCCTCGTCGTTCCGCCGTCGACGGTCAACCTAGGTTAGTAACCTCTCTCTCTCTCACTCTCTCTCTCTCTCTCGCTCTCTCGTTCTCTCGCTCTCTCGCTCTCTCGTTCTCTCGCTCTCTCTCTCTCTCTCTCGCTCTCTCTCTCGCTCTCTTTCTCTCTCGCTCTCTCTCTCTCTCGCTCTCTCTCGCTCTCTTGCTCTCTCTCTCTCTCTCATTAGTCATTCATATGTGCAGTTCACGTTGCCGTTCAACTTCAGCCGTTCGTCGTCCGCCGTTGCTTCCCTCCATTCGACTTCAGCCCTTTAAAATCACTGAGGTAAGGCTTTGATTTTCAAATCTTAATATTCCAGCCGTTTATAATTGTTGTTGTTGTTGTCTTCAATTCAATTTTGTCGTCTCATTTGCTTGTTAATTAGGGTTTGAGCTCTACAATTTGCATTTTTCATTGAGATTAATTTTTTATTGAATCACTCTTAATCACCCATTTCCAGCAATTCTCCCAAGAACTATTTTTCTACTTGAGATTGGTGCAGAAAAAGATTTGGTTTTGCTTTCTTTAGTCCTTGTAGCGTCTTCTAATTATTTTCCACTGATAAGAACATTAACACTCACATAGTCAATAAGTTTGAGATAACCAAACTTCATGGGTGGGTTCCAGATTCAAACCTTTAAAGGTATTTGGTATCTGAAATTAATATGGATCCTCTTTAAGCAAATTAAAGTATGATTGGTACTGGAATGTGATACCCAGTGGGACATAAACACATTATCTAACGAACTTTAGGGACCACTAAGCTATGAGGCAATACTGTACGTTCTTCAAAAGTAGGGGGCGGCGCGACTAGCCATGCAAAAACGTATTTCTAGTTGCCCTTCTTTTGCACTAGCTACTAGTTTGATCAAATATAATTTCTTAGTTAGTTAGCTAGCTATTTTTTTTTTGTTTTTAGCTACTAGTTTCATCAAATATAATCTCTTAGGTAGCTAGAATTATTCTTATTTTTTGTTCTTTTGTTCGGCATAAATTATTCTTATATATCAAAGCATATACTGATTGCAAGATCAGATTTTTATCATTGAACTTAAAATGCATGATCTTTTTTTTTCTCTAGCCGATGCTATAAATATGTTATAATTGCTTAAAATTCTGCTTTTGATTTCTGATTTTCTCTCTAGCACATGTTTATTGTTTTGGCATGTAACAGAATCCTTTCTTTCTGTCTGAACATATTTTTTGAATAGGATGAGAGTCATAATCTACTCATGTTAAATTATATTTTCTAGTGGCATTGCTCGATAATGACATGAAAGATCCACTCTGGGAGCAGGTCGATGAAGTTGGTCTGGCCATGAAAATTAAAAAATTATATGTAAATAGTACTAAAAGTCAATCACCTTAACACCGTTAAAATGCTAAAATTGGACACTTATTTAGGGTCAGAGGGAGTAGTTAGATTAGTGGCTACAAATTAAAGTAGTGCAATTACACAATGGAGTAGTTAGATTAGTGGCTACAAATTAAAGTAGTGCAATTACACAATGACAGAGATAACACTTTGGCTCAAGATTTCTTTATGGAAAGACAAAAACAATGAGGAGATAGCAATATTTCAACCGCACACTACCTCACTAGTTTTAGATCCCATTTTGGGGCGATTGACGGCATCGCGGACGGTGATGTATGTCGCCTACGTTTGAGCGCCTGATATCAATCCTGGCACCCTAGATGAACCTTAGGTCGGATCACACTTTTTGATCAAGCAGTCAACTGTTTACTATTAATTTGTGTTAGATGGCTTGTGTAAAGTCAAAGGGGGAGGGAGGGGGTGAATGTCTAAAATTAGGAAGACTTGGATGGAAGTATTGTTAAGGAATTAGACTCCTAATCATTGTCTAAAATTAGGAAGAAAACTCTTAGTGGCACTGCTTATAGGGTATTGTGGTTGGTGGTTAACATCTTAAAATATAAACAAGATGAGAGCCTTTCTCATCCACAGCTATCAAAATTCGTCCATCTTTGACCAAGAAAGATAGAGCAAATAAGTTCTCCACTGTTTGAGCAAAGGATTTTCTGTTTAATAAGAGTTTTTCCAGTTTCACTGTGGATCAAGAGGCGTTCGATGATCGGGTTCAGAGAGAGGTTCAAAGGCAAGTGGAGCAGATGCAGAGCCAGGTGCAGAGCATGTTGGAGGAACGTCTTCGGGAAGAGCGAGAACTTATGCAAAGCCAGTTTGAGCAGCGCATGCAACAATACTTGGCCACCATGAATTTGCAACCACAGCAACCTAATAGCGGTAATGCCTCTGCCTCATCAGTCGATCAATACCTTAGGCGAAGTGGTGGTAGCGGTAACGGTAGCAGTAGCGGCAGCGCTCATGGTCGTGGTCGTTAAACTTGAATTTTATTTGACATGTAATCAAACAAACATATGTAGTTTCCCTTTCCATTTCCCCTTTTCCCCTTTTCCCCTTTCCTCTTTCCCTTTCTCCTTTTCCCCTTTCCCCCTTTCCCTTTCCCCTTTCCCTTTCCCCTTTCCCTTTCCCCTTTCCCGTTTCCCCTTTCCTGTTTCGCTTGATTTGGATGGTTGTTGTTGGATACTAGTATTTTATTTGATGTTCAAGCGAAACAGGTTGTTTGTGTTTGTTTGTAATTGTTGGAATTTGTTTAAAACAAGTTGTTTGAACAGGTTACAGCCTTTTACAGGTGGTTTACAAATAAAACATAATTTTTTTTAAAAAATCTGGACAGATTACCGACGGAAATTTCCATCGGTATAAATAAAAAATAAAATAAAATTTATGCCATTACCGACGGATGGGTCGCCGGTAATCTATTGTCATTACCGACGGACCCTAATCCGCCGGTAATTCTATCTGATTTCCGACGGACAATCCGCCGGTAAATCTTAAGATTGTCGACGGACATATCCGTCGGTAAGTCTCCGGCATCGCTCCGGCGATCGGCCGGCGTACTTCCTTGCCGACGAACGGTTTCCGACGAATTTTTTGGGTTACCGACGGACGACCCGCCGGAATTACCGTCGGAATTGGTCCGCCGGTATTACCAACCACTTTTTACCGACGGAATCTGACGGACGAGATCCGTCGGTAATTACCATTTACCGACGGAAATGAACAATTACCGACGGATATTTCCGTTGGTAAATGGTCAGTTTCTAGTAGTGTCTCTTCATGCTAGACGGATCTAAGGGCTAGGATTTTGCTAGTTATTTCTAAGTTCTTCCGCTGCATTCGTAACCCCAAAACCCAACAGAACACACCATCCGACATGGGTGACAAGTGGGCCAACCCACTTGCCAAAACAGCTCACAAGTCACAAAAATATTTCTGTTGGCAAAGGATATGTGAAAAAAAAAATACTCCAACAGTTCTAAAAAAATTGCAGCAGACAATTTTTTTTCTAGTCTATAAATTGAGTCTAAATTTCATATACTCCCTACAATTTCTCAAACGTTTTATTTTGTTCAATATTAGCTATTTTATTCATTTTAACTTTGTTAAAAAAAATTATTTTATAATTATGGATCCTAATTATCCTAATTATTATGAAAATAGTCAATATTCACAACAAAATCCAAATGCCAATAGAAACCTAAATGCCCAAATGCCTCTAGATCCAATTTTGTTAAACAATCCTCAACTATCTCAATTATTGGGATTTTATCCAACTAACCAAATTCGAATCCTGATAATGCTCCAGATTTTTTTCAATTCCAAATTAATCCACATCAGATGGTATCCCATGTAATTTTTATTATTTTCTATGCTTTATTACGTATTTTAATGTATTTTGTTTTCGTATGTAATTTTCATGTTATAATATATTAGATATAAACTTCTTCAAATAATATAAATAAAGCTAATAAATATTAGTAAAGTAATTAATTATAATAAAATTTATAATTAATAATTTATATAGTACAATAATTAATAATTATATATGGTAGTAATAAATGTAATATGAATGAGTAGTAAATAGAAAATATGGTGGGGTATAGTAAAAAGTGGGAGAGAGAAACTGATGACTTTTGTCATGAATAGAGATAAAATTGTTTGATGTTGTGGTTATTGATGACTGATGACGTGGAGCTGAGCTGATAGAGAGAGGGATGGCATGGCACAATTTTTAAAAATCTGACTACGGATGCTCTTAAGGAGTGAAATTATTCAATATTACATAGTGAATTATTTATTTTCTTCAAGTTGCTTACACATTAAAATCAATTGATGACAAAGGGAGGGATCCATAATCTTTACTGTTATAGGCCAGATTCATCAATTTCTGATATAAAATAATGTCTATAATAGAACAATATTTTAATAAGTTAATTTAATTATTTTAATTAAAAAATTATTTTTTTTGTGATACACATTATAATCTCTAAATATAAGTAATAATGTTTAAATTTTCATTAAGATAGTTAAAATTAATCTAAATTATTTATTCATAGTAAAATTTATACAAATTAACATTTAATAAAATTGAGACTATTTTTTTGAAATGAATTAAATTGTGATAGGATTAAAATCATTATTTGCATGTCCTAAGTAATTAATACGTAGTACTATTGTAATTAATGCGTAGTACTATTCAATTATTGGATTTATGATAATCAAAAGTGGGCAGGAAATTTGGTCTCAAGAGTTAGCCATTTTATGTATCACCAATCATATATCGCATATGGTTAAATAGTTTGCATAAATGACATCTAATTTTGTTACTAATAATTATGAGTCGTTATAACAATCTTTATCAAAATTAACTTAACATATACTTCTTCCGTCCCATTTGATTTAGAATAATTTAGCATTTTGGGTGTTCTGCTCAACTTAGAATGTTCCAAAATGACAAATTTATATTATTTGTATATTCAATGAGACTCACTTGTCAACCCACAACAACAATCTTCTTACTATTATTCTCACTTATTCTCTTTTATATTTTACTTTTCATACCGACGACGCCTCCTACACTCATTCTTAATCCTCTCGTTACAATAGTATTTTTTAATCTAAATGATAGGAGAGAAAATCATAAATCAGATGGGACGTAGAGAGTAAGTTTTAACAGGCCCGGCTATTAACATGTGCAAGAGGTTCCTCCGCACCGGGCCCCAAATTTTGAAGGGCCCCCATTTTTCTAGGTCCATTAGGTATATATCTAAAAATAATAATAATAAAAAAAATAACGCCAATCACAGCGACGACGGCGTCGAAATTCAAGGGGGAAAAATCAATCGACGCAAATTACTTGAAAATTGCGGAGAAATTGATTTAAGAGAGGCGATAGCAACGATAAACGAAATACCTCATAAATTCATAATCCGACTCCATCATCGCCTACGACGCCTAGCCAAACAAACCCGCCTAAGAAGGAGAAGAAGCTCTGTTCCGACTTTCAATCGCAATCGGCAACGACGGCAATCAACAGATCCCAGTCCCTCTTGAAAAATCTTTGGTTCTTGCGTTCCTCCGTTGCCCGTTCAATTCCGACGTTCAGTCGAAATTCCATGATTCTTATTCGTTCTTTTCTTGGCTGATTTGAGAATGAGATATTACTGTTGTTGGCTCTTGAGAATTGAGACAGTACATGGTAGAAGCCTTCCAAGTCATTAAAGGTCAACTGATCAAGGTAAAGTAACTAAAGTAAAGTAGTAAAGTTTTTGATTTTATAATTTATTCTTTTAGTTTTAGTCAGTTGAGTCTAGAAGTTTTGATTTTATTTTTTTAGATTTAATTTAATTTTTTTTTTGATTTTAGATGAAATAAAATGACTTCATATTTGATTTGGTTTTTAATCTCATTGTTTTGTTATTGTTGTTGTTGTTTTTGCAGAGTCAAAATAGGTGTCATCAATCAAGAATATTTTTGTTGAATGAAAATCGCATTTTTCAGGTTTTTTTCAATCCATTACATTCTAATAATCTTTAATTATGCCTCCAAAAATTAGAAAATATGTTCCTGGTCATGAATAGTGTAAGAAACAAAAAAGAATTGAAAAATTGAATGAGTCTCAAAAAAGAGCACTTAATAGGTTTATCATAAAAGAATAACATGTTTCACTAAAAAATCAAAATGTCGATAATGTGTTTATTGATGCTAATGTGCGTATTGATGCTAGTGTGCCCGTAGAAAATGATAATGGTGATAATGTGCCAATTAAAAATGATAAATTAGGTGATGTGCTTGTTGAGAATGATAACGATGATGATATGTGTATTGAGAACAATATAGATAATGGTGTTATAGATGATATTTTTGTTGAAAATGATAATGTGCGAAAAGTAATGATCGATGTAATAAATTGTTTTTGAATTTTATTGCTTAATTTTGTAAAACTTTAATCTTTATATAAAAGCACTTATATACATATTATATTTTTTGTATTAATTTTTAAATATTAGGGGCCCAATATTCACATTTCGCACTGGGCCCCAATAATTATTGAGACGGGCTTGGTTTTAAGGCTTGAGCCATATGTGGAAGGTTAAGACGTGCTAGTGAAGCGTAGCTTTTACGTAAATGCAGATGTTCATCCGTCCTAAAATATTAGTGTAAGAAACACCTAAGAAATAAAAGTATAGAGATGTCCATCCGTCCTGATATATTAGTCGCATTTCTAGGATTGAAATAATTGAACTATAACTTTATAAAAGTAAAAACAAATAAAATTATATTCTTAAAATTATACAGTGCAAGTTTTTTATTTGGGGTGGGTGGAGAGTGTGTAGGGGGGGGGGGGGGGAAGAGGGATGGAGGGAACCGACACTGCTCTTGCCGAGACTCACCTCCTGCTAATATGAATTTGACTTTGTGTAAATTCCATTATTACAAAATTAATATTGATTGTCCCCCCAAATTAAGGAGCGTGTGTATAGGCGTGCTCATCTGGTACGATTTCGCCGATTTTCGATTTTATGGAAAAGAAACCGTATTCGAATAGTGTAATTTCGATTTCCGGTTCACGGTTCCAACCGTCGGTTCACTATTTTGACGGTTCCCATTATTTATTCTTTTAATTATTTTTATATGCTTTTTAAAATGCAATGTAACTGAAAATAGTTAAATAATCAATACAACTTCAAAATTCATTAGATTTGTTATAAAATTCATTTGAAATGATAGATTTTATAAGAAGATGTTAGTTTTTTAACAAATTTGGTTAGTTTTTTTTAATGAATTTAGTTAGTTTATTACTAAATATTAACAAAAAACTAGTTGTTACATGGTTTCAAAGTCATGGGTTTCACGGTTCACGGTTCTAGAATCGCCGGTTCCCAGTTCTGAAAATGGTGGACTCATATTCGAACCGTGGAACCGCCGGTTACGGTTCCCACGGTTCCCAATTCTTTCACGGTTACGGTTCTAGTGGATTTCGATTTCCGATTTTATCCCCCGGTTCCCGGATATTTTTGAGCATGTCTACATGTGTGCATTCTGCTGATTGCGGAAGGGGTGGGGGGGGGCAGAGGATAGCTCCCGCAAGAGCCATGCCAAATTCGGGATGGAGGGAGTATCCGGTGTTCGGCAATGTGTCGATATTGCCAACAACAACAACAAAGCCTTAGTCCCAAAAAAAAATTTGGGGTCCGCTAACATGAATCCTCATATGTCATCGTGTAAAAAGGTTGTTGAAAAAAAAATCAACCTTTTCATGTTGACTCTTAAATCTAAAATGGACATTTATTTTTTGACGGAGTAGTAAAAGATAGCAAACTCCTAATTATTAAAGGAAACCAAATATGCAGGCTCTGATTCATAAAACATCAATGGAGCAAAGAAAACATCTTCACCATTATGTTCAACTAAACAGCCAAAGCTCTTTGTGTCAATCCTCCCACGAACAACACGATTTTTACAATGTAACGAACGCAACTAAAAGTAGCTCGAGAGGGGAGAGGGGGTCAACATTACGAGTCGATAACAATAATTCTAACAGGGATGAAATTACCATCTTATACCAAAATGGGGAGTTGTCAAAGAGATACATTCAGTAATTTATGCAGATTTTGGTCTTGGGGATCTACAAGCTGGAAATTGTGGTTCAAGAAGAAACTCCGTAGGGAAGGAGTGCAGCGGCCACAATTCTTCCTTCCTCGTTCAGTATGTTGTAAGTAGATGAAGCATTTCTCTGCAGTAGAAAGAGATATTATTAATGTATCATTCTGTTGTTATCCTATCATTTGATTTTTAATTTTTTTTTAACCAATAACCATTTTTGTCACTCTTCTCGGTCCATGTATATTCACTAATCCAAAAATAGAGAAAAAAAAAAAAAAAGAAAAAAAACCACTGATAATGTTAAAAGAAAAACTGGAGTTGTGAAACTACGGAGTTAAATTTTCCAGTACTCTTTATCACTCTATTGTCCTATTATGAGCAGCAAAACTTGTTCCTGGCATCCAAAACGAAGGAATAATTGCAGAGAGATTTCTCTTGCTTTAACCAAGAAAGAGAAAGGGTAAAATCGTAATTCAAGCCTAGTTTTTTTTTTTTGCTATAAATAAGGTGATATACCCACACACCATTTATATCATTTCACTTCCATGGTTAGTTTTACTGTAATCCTACGAAAAACCCTCACTTCACCAACTGAATTTTGAGGCTCACATGGTTATTAGCCTAATTTAATTGGGGACCATTTTAAAACTTCAAAACACAGTGCAAAGTTGTTTTTTTTTTTTAATTATTATTCATTCCTCTAACTTTAGTGACACCACATAACTAAATAGCACTGCCTCCGTCACATAATAAATATCACAATTTCCTTTTTATCCGTCCTAATGTAAGTGTCACATTTATAAATAAGGAAATAGTTTTAGTGCAATTTTATCATTGTACAAGCAATGTATAAACAAGTAACACACATTTCTGAAGAACGTCGACAAGTCAAATGCGTTTTATTGGAGGAAGTAACTGATATCAAGTAAAGCAGGAAAAAGGAAGGGTCAAATATCTATACCGAGTCCACAGCTTCTAGTTTCATGCCAGTTGACCGGATGAACCGTCGAATTTCAGGATCTACTGGTTGAATGTATCTTCCAGTGCCAATGATTAAAATTTCTGCAATGAAACATAAATGAAACTTTGAGCAACTGATGTCACATATACTTTTATGATCACAGGTGTAGCCTTCTAACTCCTATATTCCCTCCGTCCCGTAATAAATGTCGTTCTTTCCTTTTTAGTCCACTCCAAAATAAATGTCACATTTCTATATAAGAAAACAATCTTAGTGCATTTTTACATGGTACAATCACTATACAAACAAGTAAATCACACTCCTTCAAAACATTGACAAGTTAAATGCGACATTATCTTTGGGACGGAGGGAGTAATTAAGAGGCAGAATATTTCAAATGATTGTCAGCACGCAAAAGTTATAGGAACAGACAAACAGCAAAACAAATTTAGTGTCAATGATACAAAAAAAAGCAATGTCATTGGCAAATTACCAACCTTACAACCCCCCCCCCACCCTTCCAGTTAACAGCCTACTTAAATTATCAACCACAAGGGAAACAAAGAGAGAGAGGGAGAGAGAGAGGACCTCCCTGTCATACCATAACCCTCTCGTAGCCTCAAACCAATCTTGCACCTTGCCATTAAGAATGACCTAAACAATTTACCCCTGAATCCTCCTCATTCTAAACACTCTTCGCTTGAAGACATGATTCAAAAACTGCCACTCTATCATGCGCCTTCTCGAAATCAAGCTTCACAACACCACCCTTGTTACACTTCCGCCGTAGATCCTTTACCACTTCATTACCAACCAAACCTTTCCCCGACAAGCGCACTCTGGCCTTCCGAAATGGTATTCCCAACACCATCCTCAGTTTAAGCAAGGCAATCATTCCCAAGCATAAACATAATAGTACTGTAGAATTAACACTCCTCCTTAAGAGACCATTACCAAAAAAAAAAAAACCTCAAAGACCCTCATAAGATCACGCTTAATAATATCCCAGCAAGAATGAAAAAAAAAAAAGCCATAAAACCCATCAAGACCAAGAGCCTAATCTAGCCATCCCATCTTCCGAGAACTTTCTCTCTCTCTCCAGCATAAAGACCTCTCCTGCTCAACAGAACACCAATTGCCAGGTCTCCTATGACAGTCCACATGAAACAAATCCCTATAGAAACTAGTAATCAAGTTGGAAATCAAAACAAGAGACATAACACTATCTCCTGACTCCAGGTGCACCTCCAGATACTCCCTCCATCACAAATTACACGTCCTCATTTCTTTTTTTGGAATGTTTCAATATAAAAATCATATTTCTATAGTTAACACACTTTTTATCCTACTCATCCAATTATACCCTTCGTTTTTCGTAGTTATTTCTGCCAACCATCTCCTTGGTAAAGTTCCAGTAATCAATTTTCTCTTTCTATCTCTTTCTCTAACACATCTTCTCTCTATGCTTTGGTTAGTGAGAAACGAACAATAATTCTTACTCCATTTTGACGTGAAGGTCAAATTCAAAAATATTTTTCTTAATCAGCGCGTCTAAACAAAATACGATGTTTATTTTGGAACGGAGGAAGCACAACTTTTTCTCCACCTACCACCTGCGACCCTATGAGAAAGCTTAGTTTTGTAATAGCCCTCTCTAACCAAGTTTAGCTTCACCAACGGCTAACTGACGCTCAATTCTCCCCATCATAATAAAATAGGTGGTAACACACAAAAAGATAATAGGGCAAGAGGGCAAGGCCACATATGATACCCCCAAACATACAGAACAGTTGCCAAATCACATGAGTCTTTAATGGCTTATTGACAGATGCATGAAACCAACATAGGTTGCAATCTAAAGGCCTAAGTTTAACGCATGTTCAGATGCAAAATTCAACAAGAGAACTGTAATCAACAACTAGCCTTCCGTCCTTTAAATTACAGTGGCAGCAATAGAGAGGAAGGGGGAGATCCATGAAATAAGCATTCTATCCTCAAAATGTTATCAATCTCACCTGGGATAGGCCGCACAATTTGAAAGATAGCTAGGCTGCATAAGAGTATGATGGTAATATGTTAGACAAAGTGTACAATTAGCAGAAGTAGAATACACCAATACAAATGCATGTACTACCTCTGTCCAAAAATGAATGACCAAAAAATAATTAAAATTCGCTCTTGATCAAAAGCAAATTTGAATTTTGGTCATTCATTTTGGGGCGGAGGGAGTAATTTTATGACAATAACACAACTAGCATGAAGGACCTCTAAACTGCAAACAACTCATCCTTTCTAATTTACTCATCTTCACGTGCGGGATTATATTATTACATCGGTGAATCGTTTCTCGCCTCATGTATAAGTACAAAATTAATATGTTAACTAAGTCCTTGTTATCTATCACAGAACTGTTCAAGTGGAGAACTCAATAGAGTATGTACTACTCCCTCCGTCCCATAAAGATGTTCCTATTTTCCATTTTAGTTTTTCCCAAAATGATAGTCTCATTTTCAAAATTGTTAGGTTAAAATCATTGAACTTCCGAAATTGCCAACCAAGGACAAAGAGGGAGAGAGAAGAGGATGAAGATCAACCAAGGTAGGAGAGGGAGTAATGAAGTAATGAGTAAACCTCACTAAGGTTAGTGATGGAAATGAAAATAGGTTGTTAAAATGTTTGAATAGTCAAATGAGACTATCATTATGGGACGGATAACAGAGAGGTGGCATACAAGAGAATGTGACACTTAGTCGTAACAAGCTCACAAGCACGTAGAGAAAGAGCATTATTTCAAACAAGAACTAAGAGAACATTCACCTTCAAACGTCTGCAACATTATGTATCTCTCCCGTATCACAAACTCATGAAACTGGATATCTACTCTAACCAATACAAGGTTTCACCGACGTATTTAAGTTTCTGAAAAAACACGAAGTTCTTCTATGTATCTATTGATTGGATACAAAAGTAACCATTAAACTATAGTTATATCTTACAATCACGAAGGGGGTGCTTCCTTTGCTCAAAGTCTAACAATGTAGATGCCGTTCTGGAAGTGATTCAACTTCATCATTCCCATAAAAGTATGAAGAGCATGTCAATCGAGTATTGCTCATACCCAATTAGCTTCGTTAGTCAACGATGTAACAAAGAAATTGGAGTCATTCCTCAATGTGCATATGACCAAAAACCAAAAATAGTACTCCCTCCATCCCTAAACGAATGTCCATATTTTTTTCAAAATATTTTGTCCCTAAATAAATCTCCATTTTTAAGAAAATTATTAATTCACCGTTAACTAATACTCCCTCCGTCCCACCAAGAGCGTCGCCATTTTTAGTCTGGCACGCAAATTAAGGAAATAGGTGGGAAGAAAAAATGTTGTCAGTGTAATTTGAAAATAGGAGAGAGAATTAGTGGAAGAAATAGTGAATTTAAAAAGTGTTGTGAGTGTAGAGGAGAGAGAATTAGTGGAGGGAATAGTGAATGGGATAATATAATATTAATAAAACATTTCCTTTTTAGGAAAGGGTGACGCTTCAAACGGGACACCCTTTTGGGTAAAAAGTGACGCTTGGAGTGGGACGGAGGGAGTATAATATTGTATGTATTCTTACAATACCAAAGTCAATAAGGTGGATAACAGTACTAGCAAGGGTACTTATGTATATTTGCTGCTAGAAGTGCTTGGAAGTCAATACTTCACTAAAAAGGGCATTCATTTAAGGATGGAGGGATTATATCAACAAGAAGGCTTGCCTACTAAAATCATTTAACCCTGCAAAGGCAAACATGACATAATTACCAAAAATTACAAATACCCAAATTATGCTGAACTTCCAACTGCCTTATGTTATGTATATAACTGGAAAAAGTAGACCAATATACCAAGTTCAAGGAATCAAATATATGATCACATCAATATGAATTCAAGAGATACACTTGTAAATCTATGCATAGAATTCCACTATAAGAAAAAAATTCTCCATCATTGAGACAACCAAGTAGAATAACTGTACCTACCTATCTGCAGTGATATCTGACATTTTCTTTGGACTCCAGGACAAAAGCAAGTTTCCTATAGAAAGCATGCTGCCTTCATACTGAACCCCATTAACTGTGAATCCTGTGTCAGAATACCTGTAAGTGATTGGAAATCAGCAGTTAGATTATATTACATATATAGGAGCTTGATGATGTAGTTCTTCACAGCAGGAGTTGATAGCTACGCTACTTGAGATTAATATCCACAAATTCATGGTGAACCTTCGGATAATCTCCTGATCATATATTTGTGTACTTATTTCATTTATTAAGTGTTGAAGTTGAAACTAAAATGAAATGGACCAAATGGTAGGTACTGACCATTTCACAAAGAAATGGGAGGTTATGTTACGGGCCAAATTCATATTCTTGGAATTCATGAACTTCTAAAATCTTGACACCACAAAATGAGTATGGGGGAGTAGTACAAGACATTACTTTACCTTAACATCAATCATAAGGTGGAAGGCACGTGTTCACATCGGATTTAAAATATTGACACCACAAAATGGGTATAGAGCATTAATGTGCCTTAACGAATTTGGATTTTCTCCAGCGACTCCTTTGCTGCTCCCCTACAACGGTGAAACTCGGACAAAGAAATGCAAAATTCTACGACAAAATGTAAAAACACATTTTGTACTAAAATGTCATGTAAAATATTCAGTGGTGCATGTAAAAAAATTTACTACAAAATGTAAAAAATATTTTACTTTCACATTTCTTCAAAATGTTTTACATTGTGTAGTAGACTTTTTACATTTCTTGGTCCGAGTTTCACCGCTGTAGTGGAGCAGCAAAATCCACTGGAGCGGTTCCTTGTTTGTGCCTTAACATCAAGTATAGGGCGGTTGGCACGTGTACAAATCAGATGTTAGCATAAGACATATAAATGCTGACAATTACAAAAAATGATGCCTAAAAACATAAATATCCCAAACAATTATGATTGTTCAATCAGTGTGGAGCAATTACTTTTCAGAAGGCACAACTTCAAGATAAAAAAGTAGTATACATTTGGGGAAAAATATTCTACCAAGATGGACATTGTAGCAGGAAAAAAATCCCCTAAAGACATACAAGCATAGTATATAGGAACAAATAAAATAATAGCATGCAGATGGAACTCAGTTTATTCGAAATAAAATGAAATGAAAGGAGCGAAATTTAACTAGTCCACTTACAATATAACACAAATTACACCAAGGATAGCACAATTTAGAACTGAAGGAAATCCAGAACAAATTTCTTGATAAACATAACTACTGAGGATAAAGACTGTCTCTGGCATTAAAAGTCAGGCAATTAATTTTGGATTTTGGACTTCCTCTCCTCATTGATCCCACCAGCTCCCACACGGGCGGAATTATTAACAGAGCTTCCATAATTTTAAGAATCATTCTCTCCCATTTTCTCACAGTATTTTTTTACCCAATCATTACAAAGAACCCTAAAAACCTAAATCTTCAAGAAAAAAAAAAGCCCTCATAAAACCAAGGAGAAAATAAATTTAAAAATAATCAACATGTAGACTTGTAACAGACAAACTAGAACATGAATCTCAGTCAAAACACATGCCCATAGATATGTACAGAAGCAAAGGGTAAATGGGTACGAAGGTGAAGCCAATTCAAATGGAAACGGTGTCAAACTTTTACAACCCACTCGGGCATATTAAACCAAATGCAGGACAAATTTGAAACAAAAATTGAACGAGACACAGAGAAATACATACCCTTGAAAGCGCAATTGATCTTCGGGGACATTATCAATGAGATTGATCTGATCGTAAAGGGAGAAGGCGCGTCTGAGAGAGGGCAAAGGTCGTGTTGATGATGTCGGGCTCGTAGAAGGGTAGTTCTTTCGATTTAGGGCTCTCATCAGCGTCGGCAGTGTTGCCACTGCTCTCTGTCTTACCGCCATCTCTCTCTCTCTCTCTCTCCCTCTCCTCCAACAACCAACTAGATTTTTTTTTGCTCAGTCGTTCAACATCTTGGTTTCAAGTTCAACTGGTAAATACTAAATAAATACGAAAAATAGGAACGGCTCAAATATTCGATTTCTTAGCCATCTAGTGTGATTCTAAGCACGGACCAACGCTTTTATCCGTGTGTATTCAATCTGACATGTAGAGAAAAATTTCAATGGATCACCACTTTGTGGACATGCCGAGCGATATCATCATCAACAACGTGAAGCAGCCTATGGCTGATGACGATGGTTGATCCCTTCGCTCTCCCATCACATTAATATCCACCTTCAGAATTGCATTCACCACCCACTCAGGCCCCTTTTCACCCGATTTCGCCAGGAGAATCGGAGTAACCCTAACCCCAATCATCTGTTTCTTTGTTTTCCCGTGCGTTTGTGATTGATTTAGTTGAATTTTTTCCGTGTGCGAGATGATTTAGGGAGGACACTTTTTGTTTGAAAAGGGTTTGAAGTAATTGGAGCATTGATTGTTGGAAAAGGAGGTTACGATTTTAAAGGAATTGTTAGTGACGCCATCGCTCGCGTCATATCTAAGAGAAGGAACTCTTTCTTTTCGCTTATCTCGTGTGAACTCACACGAGAATAATCTCGTGGTGCTTTACACGAGATTTATCTCAAATCCACCATTAAAAGGGCTTTCTTTTGATTGAATATTCGGAGTTTGTAATCGGTTGTTTAGTGTTGATGATGATGATGGTTGTTCTTTGTTTTGGTAATGGGTTTCGCCTAATTCTTCACTATCTCGCATGGATCCACACGTTGAGATGTGTATCGTAGCGGATATACACGAGATGTATATCGTGTGTATCAGCTTACGAGATGTGTCGTGTGGATGATACATACGAGACACATAAAACCTTTAATTGCAGAATATTTGTAACTCCAATCTCCATTTGGATTTTGAGGAATGTCTAAATGTAGATGAAAAACACTTTAAATGTCATTTAAGAATCTAGAAAAAATTAAAAATAAATAAATGAGGTAGCCGTATACCATTTTTGGCAAGATCGGGACACGTAAAACACTAAAAACCCACTAAATAATGGCAAATATTTGTAACTCGATCTCCATTTTGGATTTTGAGGAAACTCATGTAGATGAAAAACACTTTAAATGTCATCTAGAATGTAGAAAAAATTAAAAAAAAAATAAACGAGGTAGTTGTATACCATTTTGGCAAGATCGGGACACGTAAAACCACAAAAACTCTAAATAATGGCAAATATTGTAACTCAATCTCCATTTGGATTTTGAGGAAACTCATGTAGATGAAAAACATTTTAAATGTCATTTAGAATCTAGAAAAAATAAAAAAAAATTAAACAAGGTAGGCGTATACCATTTTTGGCAAGATCGGGACACGAGAAAACCTAAAAACCCTTTAAAAAATGGCAAAATTTGTAACTTTCCCGATATCCATTTGGATTTTGAGGAAACTCATGTAGATGAAAAACATTTTAAATGTCATTTAGAATCTAGAAAAAAATTAAAAAAATTAAACGAGGTAGCCTTATACCATTTTTGGCAAGATCGGGACCACGAAGAAAACCACTAAAAACCCTAAATAATGGCAAAATTTGTAACTTTAAATATCCATTTGGATTTTGAGGAAACTCATGTAGATGAAAAACATTTTAAATGTCATTTAGAATCTAGAAAAAAATAAAAAAAAAATAAACGAGGTAGGCGTATACCATTTTTGGCAAGATCGGGACAAAGAAAACCCTAAAAACCCTAAAAAATGGCAAAAATTTGTAACTCAATCTCCATTTGGATTTTGAGAAAACTCATGTAGATGAAAAACACTTTAAATGTCATTTAGAATCTAGAAAAAAATAAAAAAAAATAAACGAGGTAGCCGTATACCATTTTTGACAAGATCGGGACACGTAAAACCCTAAAAACTCTAAATAATGGCAAATATTTGTAACTCAATCTCCATTTGGATTTTGAGGAAACTCATGTAGATGAAAAACATTTTAAATGTCATTTAGAATCTAGAAAAAAATAAAAAAAAAAATTAAACAAGGTAGGGCGTATACCATTTTTTGGCAAGATCGGGACATAGAAAACCCTAAAAACCCTAAAAAATGGCAAAATTTGTAACCTCAATATCCATTTGGATTTTGAGGAAACTCATGTAAGATGAAAAAGCATTTTAAATGTCATTTAAGAATCTAGAAAAAAATTAAAAAAAAATTAAACGAGGTAGCCTTATACCATTTTTGGCAAGATCAGGGACACGAGAAAACCATAAAAACCACTAAAAATGGCCAAGGAGAATTTGTAACTCAATATCCATTTGGATTTTTGAGGAAACTCATGTATATGAAAAACACTTTAAATGTCATTTATAATCTAGAAAAAAATTAAAAAAATAGCAGAGGTAGCCGTATATACCATTTTTGACAAGATCAGGGGCCACGTAAAACGCTAAAAACCCTAAATAATGGCAAATATTTGTAACTTCAATCTCCATTTTGGATTTTGAAGAAAACTCATGTAG
The DNA here is from genome assembly GCA_022495995.1 of Adenophora triphylla var. japonica. Lineage (NCBI taxonomy): Eukaryota > Viridiplantae > Streptophyta > Magnoliopsida > Asterales > Campanulaceae > Adenophora > Adenophora triphylla. The sequence continues at coordinate 8,504 of JAFEMH010006747.1, read as the reverse complement.
ATGAAAAACACTTTAAATGTCATTTTAGAATCTAGAAAAAAATAAAAAAAAAAAAAATAAACGAGGTTAGCCGTATACCATTTTTGACAAGATCGGGACAACGTAAAACGCTACAAAACGCACCAAATAATGGCAAAATTTGTAACTCAATATCCCATTTGGATTTTGAGGAAACTCATGTAGATGAAAAACATTTTAAATGTCATTTAGAATCCTAAGAAAAAAATTAAAAAAAAATTAAAACGAGGTAGAGCGATATACCATTTTTGGCAAGATCGGGACACGAGAAAACCCTAAAAACCACTAGAAATAATGGCAAAAATTTGTAACTCAATATTCATTTGGATTTTGAGAAACTCATGTAAGATAGAAAAACACTTTAAAATGTAATTTAGAATCTAGAAAAAATTAAAAAAAAAAATAAATGAGGTAGCCGTATACCATTTTTGGCAAGATCGGGACACGTAAAACCTAAAAACACTAAATAATGGCAAATATTTGTAACTCAATCTCCATTTGAATTTTTGAGGAAACTCATGTAGATGAAAAACACTTTAAATGTCATTTAGAATCTAGAAAAAAATTAAAAAAAATAAACGAGGAGTATGCGAAGTATACCATTTTTGGCAAGATCGGGACACGTAAAACTCTAAAAACCACTAATAATAATGGCAAAAATTTGTAACTCAATATCCACGTTTGGATTTTGAGAGGAAACTCATGTAGATAGAAAAGAAACTTATTTTTAAATGTCATTTAGAATCTAAGAAAAAAAATAAAAAAAAAAAAAAATTAAAACGAGGTAGCGTATACCATTTTTGGCAAGATCGGGACACGAAGAAAACCACTAAAACCACACAAAAAATGGCAAAAATTTGTAACTTTCAAATCTCCATTTTGGATTTTGAGAAAACTCATGTAGATAAGAAAAACACTTTAAATGTCATTTTAGAATCTAGAAAAAAATAAAAAAAAAATAAACGAGGTGGCCGTAATTACCATCTTTGACAAGATCAGGGACTACGTAAAACCACTAAAACCACCCTAAATAATGGCAAAAATTTGTAACTCAATATCCATTTGGATTTTGAGGAAACTCATGTAGATAGAAAAAACATTTTTAAATGTCATTTAGAATCTAGAAAAAAATTAAAAAAAAATTAAACGAGGTAGCCTTATACCATTTGTGGCAAGATCGGGACACGAAAACCACAAAAACCTAAATAATGGCAAAAATTTGTAACTCAATGCTCCACATTTGGATTTTGAGGAAACTCAATGCAGATGAAAAACTTATTTTAAATGTCATTTTAGAATCTAGAAAAAAATAAAAAAAAAAAATTAAGCGAGGTAGGCGTATACCATTTTTGGCAAGATCGGGACACGTAAAACCACTAAAACCTAAAAAATGGCAAAAATTTGTAACTCCAATCTCCATTTTGGATTTTGAGAAAAGCTCATGTAAGATAGAAAAACGCTTTAAATGTCATTTCAGAATCTAGAAAAAAATAAAAAAAAAATAAACGAGGTAGCCGTATACCATTTTGACAAGATCGGGACCACACGTAAAACCACTAAAAACCACTAAATAATGGCAAGAAATTTGTAACTCAATATCCATTTGGATTTTGAGGAAACTCATGTAGATGAAAAACATTTTAAAATGTCATTTAGAATCTAGAAAAAAATAAAAAAAAAATTAAACGAGGTAGGCGTATACCATTTTTGGCAAGATCGGGACACGTAAAACCCTAAAAACTACTAAATAATGGCAAAAATTTGTAACTCAATATCCATTTGGATTTTGAGGAAACTCATGTAGATGAAAAAACACTTTAAATGTAATTTAGAATCCTAGAAAAAAATTAAAAAAAATAAACGAGGTGAGGCGTATACCATTTTTGGCAGAGATCGGGACACTGAGAGAAACCCTAAAAACCACTAAATAATGGCAAATATTTGTAACTCAATATCCATTTGGATTTTGAGGAAACTCATGTAGATGAAAAACACTTTAAATGTCATTTAGAATCTAGAAAAAAATTAAAAAAATTAAAAACGAGGTAGCCTTATACCATCTTTGGCAAGATCGGGACCCACGTAAAACCCTAAAAACACTAAATAATGGCAAAAATTTGTAACTCAATATCCATTTTGGATTTTTGAGGAAACTCATGTAGATGAAAAACATTTTAAATGTCATTTAGAATCTAGAAAAAAATTAAAAAAATTAAACGAAGGTAGCCTTATACCATTTTTGGCAAGATCGGGACCTGAGAAAACTATACTAAAAACCACTAAAAAATGGCAAAAATTTGTAACTCAATCTCCATTTGGATTTTGAGGAAACTCATGTAGATGAAAAAACACTTTAAATGTCATTTTAGAATCTGAAAAAAATAAAAAAATAAAAACGAGGTAGCCGTATCACCATTTTTGACAATGAATCGGGACCACGTAAAACCCTACAAAACCCTAAATAATGGCAAAATTTGTAACTCAATTTCCATTTGGATTTTGAGAAAACTCGATAGATGAAAAGCAGCACTTTAAATGTCATTTTAGAATCTAGAAAAAATAAAAAAAAAAATAAACAGAGGTAGCCGTATACCATTTTTGGCAAGATCGGGACACGAAAACCACAAAAACGCAAATAATGGCAAATATTTGTAACTCAATCTCTCCATTTGGATTTTGAGGAAACTCTAAATGTAAAAAGATGAAACACACTTTAAGTGATGTCATTTAGAATCTAGAAAAAAATTAAAAAAAAATAAACGAGGTAGGCGTATACCATTTTTGGCAAGATCGGAACACGTAAAGCCACACAAAACCATTTAAATAATGGCAAAATTTGTAACTCAATATCCATTTGGATTTTGAGGGAAACTCATGTAGATGAAAAACATTTTAAATGTCATTTAGAATCTAGAAAAAATTAAAAAAATTAAACGAGGTAGCCTTATACCATTTTTGGCAAGATCGGGACACGAAAACCCTAAAAACCACACAAAAAATGGCAAAAATTTGTAACTCAATATCCATTTTGGATTTTGAGGGAAACTCATGTAGATGAAAAACACTTTTAAATGTCATTTAGAATTTAGAAAAAATTAAAAAAAAATAAACGAGGTAGGCAGTATCCCCGTTTTGACAAAGATCGGGTTGCGTAAAACACTAAAAACCCTGTCATGGCCAAATATTTGTAACTCAATCTCCATTTGGATTTTGAGAAAAGCCTCATGTAGATGAAAAACACTTCAATGTCATTTAGAATCTAGAAAAAAATAAAAAAAAATAAACGAGGTAGCCGTATACCATTTTTGACAAGATCGGAACTACGTAAAACCACCAAAACTACTAAATAATAGCAAAATTTGTATTTCAGTATCCATTTGGATTTTGAGGAAACTCATGTAGATGAAAAACATTTTAAATGTCATTTAGAATCTATAAAAAAATTAAAAAAATAAACGAGGTAGGCGTATACCATTTTTAGCAAGATCGGGACCTGAAAACCATAAAAACCCTAAATAATGGCAAAATTTGTAACTCAATATCCATTTGGATTTTGAGGAAACTCAATAATAGATGAAAAACACTTAAAATGTAATTTCAGGAATCTAGAAAAAATCAAAAAAATAATGCGGTAGCCGTCTTCCATTTTTGGCAAGATCGGGATCATCATCCAAAACCCTACAAACCCTAAATATTAGCAAATATTTGTATTTCAATCTCCATTTTGATTCAAAAGAAACTAATGTGGATGAAAAACACTTCTTTTAAATGTCATTTAGAGAATCTAGAAAAAAAATTAAAAAAAAATAAACGAGGTAGCCAGGTATGCTCGTTTTGGCAAAGATCGGGACATGTAAAACCCTAAAACCACTAAATAATGGCAAAATTTGTAACTCAATATCCATTTGGATTTTGAGGAAACTCCATGTAGATGAAAAACATTTTAAATGTCATTTAGAATCTAGAAAAAAATAAAAAAAAATTAAACGAGGTAGGCGTATACCATTTTTGGCAAGATCGGGACCACGAGAAAACCACTAAAAACCACAAAAAATGGCAAAAATTTGTAACTCAATCTCCATTTTAGTTTTTTGAGAAAACTCATGTAGATAGAAAAACACTTTTAAATGTCATTTTAGAATCTAGAAAAATATTAAAAAAATAATAGAATTGTAGTTATCTGATTTTTGACAAGATCGGGGCACGTAAACCACTAAAAACCCTAAATAATGGCAAAATCTTTGTAACTCAGAATTTCCATTTGGATTTGAGTATTTTCATAGAGATGAAAAACACTTTAAATGTCATCTAGAATGTAGAAAAAAATTAAAAAAAAAAATAAATAGGCGGCCATTTATAATTTATACATCTCGTGTAGCCCATACTTGAAATATATGCTTCTATCTCGTGTTAATGTACACGAGAGGTTTAAAATCACAATAACCGCCCAGAAAGCGAGTTGCGTTAGATTAAACGTTTATAATTTCTTAAAACACACCTATTACGAGCGAAACCACATAAACCCCATTATTATTCAAAAAAATCAATCTCTAAGTTAATGGCATGGATTCCTCTGAAAATTCTCCCAAACATTCTCCAAAAATCAATGATCATAGCATGGATTCTTATGAGTATATTAACCTTGATGATATAGAATTTGTCCTTGATGAAGAAGAAGGAATCTCACCAAATTATCCTCGCATGAACATTCTCGAAGTTTCAATGATCCAAGCTTCTATGATCGTAGCATGGATTCTTATGAAAATATTAACCTTGATGATACTATAGAATTTGTCCTTGATGAAGAAGAAGGAATCTCACCAAATTCTCCTCCACATCAACATTCTCCAAGTCATAATGATCCAAGCTTATATGAAGTAAGTTCTTAATCTTTTGTTTTGTATTGTGATCAAAATCGAAATCAAAATTCCATCTTGGACGGAGATAATTTAGGTGTAAAAATACACTGACAGCGTGGTTAACTACATGCTCATGTAATGCAGCTAACACGAGATATCTTGAACTATATCGTGTATTCTCTACACGAAAATATATACTCTTGGAGCTTTGAGCGGCGAGTACTATATTTTGCAGAGTCCATTTCCGGATATCGATGATGAATTCACGACATCGGGAGGTATTTCCCAATAGGGGATGCGCTTAACACACTTGCACATGTACGGGGAAATCGCGAGGCGTCGAAATATACACCTTGTTATACGAGAATTTCGAAGAATAGAATTGGAAATAAACTAGCTTGTGCCGTGATAATATGTCATTTTGGTGGATATCACAGGCCCGGAAGATCTAAGAATATAAAGAAGAGTAGTAGCAAGAAGAGAGAGTGTAGTTTTAAACTATATGCCAAAGAAAGGAGGGATGATGGGTTATGGGGTTATGTTGTAAGGAATGGTATGCATAATCATGACTTTCCTTTGTATCCGAAGGTTTTCCTCTCGGGAAATTGACAGGTGCCGAATATGACGTTGTGTGTAGGGCAAGTGAATGTTCATTGCGTCCAAATGACATAGTTGCAATGTTAAAGATGAACGATGAGAAGAATGTGAGCACTCCGATGCACGTCCGCAATGCCATCACAAAATATAGAGAAAAAGAACGACAAGGAAGGACCCCGCTACAACAATTCCTTAAATTACTCGTAGATCATGAATATACATACTACACGAGGGAAGACGCTGAGAGTGGCATGATCGGCGATATATTCTTCTCTCACCCATTAGCAATGAAGATGCTAAACTGTTTTCCATATGTTGTACAAGGTGACTGCACTTACAACACCAACTGCTATGGACTGTACTTCTTGCAGTTTGTAGGATTTACTTCCACCGGGCATAATTTCACAATAGCGTATGCGTTCCTCAAGTATCAGAGTGCGGATGATTACAAATGGGCATTGGACAATTTGCACAGCCTGTTTACACCTCCCCAGTTGCCAACAGTTTTTGTCACTGATCGTGAATTGGGTTTTATCAGCGCTCTCCGTACAGTTTTTCCCGACACCGCACACTTCTTGTGTCGGAGGCATATCGAAGTCAATGTTAGAAGGCATGGGTTGAGTCATACAGGTATTTATTTATTTACTTATTTACTTATTTATTGATTTTCTTTGTTTATAATATATATAATTACTTAAATTACAGGTAGCGAGGATTTGGCAGAATCATTCATGAGGAGTTTCAATTATGCAATCTCTGCCCCTACCTCCGGCGAATGGGACGAACGTTGGCAAGGGCTTTGTGACCGTTTCATATCTTATCCTGTATTATTGGATTACCTCCGCGATACATGGATTACTCCATACTCTCAGAATATTCTGTCCATGCACACGGATGTGTTACCACACTTTGGGACCCATACCACAAACAGGACTGAGGGTGAGCATAACAGGTTGAAGAAGGCATTGGGGAGTGCTTCTTCTACTTTTGACACAATCTTCAAAAAGGCTCATAAGATCTTCGATATCCAACTAAAAAATATCAAACAGGGTATGAATAGATCAAAGACCAGAACTCCAATTGATTTGAGGACCCGTAATATGTATCACAACATATTGACTAAAGTGTCAACGGAAGCCTTGCGCATTATCAGACAAGAGCGGGGTCGACTTCAGAAAATCAAGCGGGGTCGTAATGGGGGTAATGTCATCACTGAGGATGCCTGCGGGTGTTACTACAGGCGAACACATGGACTTCCATGTAGTCACGAGATTGCAAGGATAGAGGACTGTGGGGGACGGATTGAGCTGGCCTCGATTCATGATTTTTGGAAGAAGTTGGATATTGAAGTAGACAACCCTCCATCTGAGCCTTCAATAAATAAAGACAATTTTCAAGCTATGTTGAATAAATTTGAGAAAGCACCTGAACCGGTAAGGAGAAAGTTATTCAAAACGATGGAAGAAGGGCTAAATCACCAAACAAGAGATGCTTACGAGCCAGATCATATTTCAAAGGCGAATAAACCCCGGACCGGAAGTTCCAGAGAACCGTCAGATTGGGAGCATACTAACAACTTTTTTCGAGTCCCCGTTACACCATCCTCGACTAGCAAAGGGTATAGATCTTCATTCATTTGTGGCTCACATTTCAATTAAGTTCTTGATGTATTTGATTTGCATGTTGATAGTATGAATGCTTCTCACTCTTTTCTTTGCCCTATTTCAGGTCTAGATCTGCATTCATTGCATCAACCCAAGCGAGTTCGGAGTCCACGCACAAATGGAAATCAGCTTCAGAACCCACACCATCTACCCCTGCTAGTACTCCTACGTCTCATCCACCACTAGCTGCTTCCGGTCGTGGGAGAGGACGGGGTCGAGGGCGAGGTCGAGGGCGAGGTCGAGGACGAGGACGGGATCAGGGTCAGGGTCGTGGAGAGGGAAATGGACAGCCCAATCACACTAGTATATACAGCTCTAAGTATTTGACGTCTTTTCCACCTTTCATTATCCCATATATTGGAGGCATCACAGATGTGGCATCTGATGGACATTGTGGCTATAGAGCCGTAGCAGCACAGATATTCGGAGATGAGGAGATGTGGGCTCAAGTGCGCTCAGACTGTTACCATGAGGTGAATGCTCGCCAAGACCTTTATCAAAGAGTTCTAACTTGGATAAATGTAGATGAACTCTTACGTAGGATTGCTTGCTATGTCTGGCCGGCGCCGGACGCTACTTATTGGATGGACCTTCCAGATCTTGGGCACATCATTGCCACGAGGTATAATGTGGCATTCATTTCGTACTCGGCTAGCGGCGGCAGCTTATGTCTTCCAGTGACTGTACCAGCAGGAGTAGGACCACCGATAAACACAGTTGTGGTGGGACAAGTGAGAAACCATTTTATATTGGTATGATACTTAACTGTCTCATCTATATTTGTAATATTTAAGTGTCTTACTTAAATTCGTTGTATTTAACTGTTATTACTTTTGCAGCTGCACATGTCAGGCAATGATTACCCAATTCCACCACCACCGAACACTTGGAGGGAACACTGTGATCCAAGCGCAAGTCAACTGATCCTCCAATACCGAGATAGGATAGCAGCATTTAATAAACTCTATGATCAGGATACCGATGCAAGAAGAGAAAGATTACGTAGGGGATAGTATATGTGTAATGGTTTTTGAATTATATGCTTATCCTTGTTGCTTACTTTATATGAATGTTTGGATGTTTGAATTATATGCTTATCCTTGTTAACACTTTTATTTCGTATACAATTTTTCATCAGTATGACTTTGGTGCTGTTGTTGTTACTGATGTGTCTCGTGTATATCCACACGAGACACATCTCGTGTGGATTTACACGAGATGTGTCTCGTGTGGATCTACACGAGATGTGTTTCGTGTGGATCCATACGAGACACATCAAGAATAAAGACCAAAGACCAAGTAAACAACAACACCAAATAAACAACAAAGAACAACACAATCGACACAACAAAGAACTATCCATTTC
>JAFEMH010006746.1:0-114070 GCA_022495995.1 Adenophora triphylla var. japonica | reverse complement strand
AAGAATGGCGAGCCTTCGACAAGAAATTAAAGCATGCGGGAGATCCGAAAGAGGCTGATCTCGTTAGAAAGAAAAGCTGATCCGTATCAACCCTCTCGGTAAATGGGGGCACAGTATGGAATTCAGACCCATATGTCGTCGAGGAAGATCTTCTCCGGAGGAGCCATGCAGCTTGCGGACCTCGACGGGAATCCCTTTGTACACCCAGTGAATGGTGACAAGGCTTTATGAGATACTACGCGTAAAAAAAAAAACCAAAAAAAAAAACAAAAAAAAAAAAAAAAAACAAAAAAAAAAAAAAAAGAGTGCTAAAGAGTAATACCCAACTGGGTTAGAAACCCGAGAAAGGGCGGCCTAGGTAAAAAACGAGGGGTTGCACCAAAAAAAAAACAACAAAAAAACAAAAAAAAAAAACAAAAAAAAACAACAAAAAAAACAAAAAAAAAAGAAAAAAAAGAGTGCTAAAGAGAGTAATATGACTAGGTTAGAAACCCGAAAAGGGCGGCCTAGAGTAAAAACAGAGGTTGCACCAAAAAAAATAAAAAAAAACACAAAAAAAAAAAAGAAAAAAAAAAAAAAAAAAAAAAAAGAGTTAAGCGGGTTGAACTACGAAGACTGAGCTCCTCAGAAATGAGAGGAACGTAGGCGGCCAGGAAACGGTTCGGTCTAAAACACAAATAAAAGCCATACTTTGGCATCAATACAATTGATCGAGACCATGAAAGCGTCTCGAAAAACTCTAAAGCAATTCAAATATTCATTACAAGTTAAAAAGCTCTTTGATGAGTCTAAGCCCGATTCATTCCTACAGCGGCAACTTGCTAAAGGAAAACTAAGATACATAATCAAATTAATGTGTACGCCATGACAAGAAAGGGATACTCGGAAACCTCGAGTCACTCCCGAGCCACTCGTGCGGCCTCTCCCCTCTTCTTCCCCCTTCGAGTCTTCTTTTACGAGCAGGGGAAAAATGTCGGTGTTCCTCCTACCCGAAGCTACGGTATAGGGACGGGGTCTATCAGGCCCGGCCTCTGTCGGGGCCTTAGTAGCCCTAGCGTCATCTCTCATCTCGTAACCTAGGCGGTAGCATAGGAGCCCTCCTCTCTGTCTCTTGACGTAAGCCTCATGTCAGTCCACGGCGTCTCAGCTCTGTCATGAGGGTTGGCCCTCGCCTCGGCCCTCCTCCTCTCGAAGCAGATCGGGACCTCCGCGCCCAATGGCCTCACGCCGTCTGAAAATAGCCACTGAGTCTCTCCCGGATGCCTCTCATACCAATCCGGGTACCAAGTGGTCGAGAGCAGCGGTCTCGGACGCTTTGAGAATGACCCGAGGAGGAAAGGCATCATACCTCCATGCTCGGGAAAGAAATGGAAACACCGAGGGATCATCCATGGAAGCAGGAGCCACCACCACTGGTGGCTATATCATCAAAACCCTCCAAAGGAACTGCTCCAAGCCAAAGCTGTCTCGGGACCGGAGCCGGAATGTAGAAGCTGGGTAGAAAGCCCGGAAGCATAACCACATGGGACCAGATCTGAGAAGCACTCTACTTGAGTCTCCACCACTTGCGATGAGGCACCAACCATCGATATCTTCGATCGGCGACCCGCCATCCAACGCGCCACGAGCCACGATCATCAAAATCTACATCGACACCTCTCTGGCAAAAGTCCAAGGCACGATGCATATCGAGAGGTTTCCCGAAGAACCCCCAAACGCTCCATCGGCCACGGGGTCGAGAAGGCAGGCTGCCCCGTGCATATACCGCCAGTCCGGTAGCTAATGTCGAGAGCATGAAAAGTCTCCCCCGAATCAAAGGAGCGACATCTACGCCCGGGCGACAGGTGAGCGACAACATCCGGCCAAAGACCGATGGCGGATCCCGAAAGGAATAGACCATGAACGAGGGTGCCAAACATCACAAAGTGCAAAGGCATCCCAATAGGCATCATCCGCGAGCCTAGGCCCCTAAATGCATCGGGAAGACCGGAAATATCGAAATGATCGGGACCGCGGATCATACCTTGCGCTTCCTCGGGGAAAGATGAAGGAGGACGCACAATCTGTCGGCAAAGAAGCCCCTCAGGGCAAAGGGAATCGCTATCTCTTCCACCTCAGGACCTCCAAGCAAGGCCCGAAACTCTTCCAGCCAGTCGGAACAATCTCGTTGAAGGAAAGGCAAAAGACATGCCTTCTAGTATCCCAAAAACGAAGAAGAAGCTCTTAAGAGGTCATAATCCGGAATCAATTCCTTGATAGACCATAAGCACTTCATCTTGTACCTTTTCTTCAAAGAATGATCTTCTCTCATGCATGATCTCCCTACACCACTCCTTGAACTTTTCAAAGAACAACATTTGCCTTTCTTTGGACAATTTTGGAGAATTTTTGGCCATTTCCATGGTTTTTCTCTCTTTCTCCCGAAAATGGTGTACATTTGAATTTGGAGGTTGAAGAGGATATTTGAATTTGAAATAAAGCGAAGACCAGTCGAACCAAAATTAAAGAACAATGTCGGATGCGGTCCCCATCCGCGCGGATGGGATTGCTTTCCCAAAAAAATCTGCAACGGTCAATTTGCTACACCAAAGAGGAATATTCCGTCCCGGTTGCTCGAAACTTGTGCAAAAAAAAAACCTCCCGAAACCGGTCCATATACCAAACACCCTTGCAAAAAAAAAAAAAACCAAGGCTCATGCAACACTTGCATTCATATTGCATTGCATTCATAAAATAAAATCCTAAATTATTACATTCCAAAAAAAAAGAGTGTGCATAAAAAAAAAAAACAAACAAACATAAATAAAATCCTAAATTATTACATCAAAAAAAAAAATGTGCACAAGCTGTACAAATCTAAATCTCAATCTCAAATCAAAAAAAAAAAAATCAATCGGAGTCTCCAGCACCGATGTCTCCCCCGGCCCCTCTTGCGACTCGGGCGCCTCCTCGGGAGCCACGAAAATCTCGGGCTCAGAATCGTCCTCGTCTCCGAGAGGAGGCTCGTCGGGACCCAGGCACGCTCACGATAGGGCAAGCCAGAGATCTGCTTGAAAAATCGTACCCGAAGGTGAAGGCGTCGGACTCCTGCACGTCTGAAGACGACCCGCCCATCTTTGCCATGCGTGTCCACTGCCCGGGTGTGGATCCCGAGAATGACGTGATCGAAGGCGACACCGCGCGGGGATCAAGGAGAGGAGACAAAGGAGTCTACGAAGAAGTCTACGAGCGAATAGGGAAGCCTCCCGTCGACGGGCGCCGGCCGTGGTCGCCTCGCTCTAGCACGAGGAGCCCGCAGCGACCATCCTCTGATGAATCTCTTGGCCCCGATCACTTGCTTCGTCGGCTCAAGGCGGCCACCTCCGAGCTGCACAAAAGCAAAAGCGTCAAAAAAAAAAAAAAAAGGAGGTGATGCTAAAGATGATGAAACAAAAGGAAGAAAAGAAGGGGAAAAGGTGAAGCCATACCTTCATACCCGGACGAGGCCGGAAAGCTCGTGGAAGTCGCTCGGGCTGAGGGATCTGCACCCTCAATCGGACCCCATCCTGGATATAGGAAAAATCCGTCAGGGTACCGCGGGATCCCAAGCCCCTCCTATCCGAACTGAGGCATCCTCGGCCTCCTCGAGACGAATGTCGCATATGGCTCAATCGCCACGAAGTCCGAGAAGTCTTGGGCTTGCTCGGTAATCATCCCAGTCACGGACCGATCGCTCGGAGTGCATCATATCGGCGGGAGGCTCCACGGTGTCCTCGGCGAGTTCACGCCATGCGGCGCGTCACCCTCTCTCCCGAGATAATAGGCATCGCGAGTCGGACCCCTCAAAATCCTCATTGCCTTTGTCCAGGATCTCGGCGCCCTTGGCTGCGCTACCTCAAAAAGCGATCCCGGGGGAAGAATATCATCCCCTCATCTGTCTCGGCCTCCGTCGAAGGAAGGCAATCCGCGTACACGAGAGTCGTACGCCCCACAGCTTATCTTCTCCCGGGCATGCTTGGACCAAGGCGCATGGCCGGATACGCCCGGCGTACTCCGCCGTGTCGCCACACAGTGACGTGGAAAAACTCCAACGCCCATACACACGAAGGTAAAAATCCAATCAATCCGGTGCAAAAGAAAAGTGCGTGCTCAAAAAAAAAAAAAAAAAAAAAAGAGGGAAAGCAAAAGAGAGCTTATACCTCAGGGGCAAACTCAAAGCGGTACAAGGAGCTCACGGCCTTCGAGTTTGTACCTATCAAGAACAAAATAAAGCTCTGCCGGCCCGACCTCTCCCCACGAGACATCTCCGGCCGATCTCCATGTCCTCCAAGGACCTCAGCAAGGCAAAGGCGCCGTCCTCGGCATGTCCAAAGGCGTGCTCCCGAGAAAGCAAACCACAAGAAGGCCACAGCAATGCGATCGGCGCCTATCCTCTCCTCCCGGCCTCATAACTCGCTATGGTCTCCACAATCTTGCCGTAGACCACGGCATACTCCATCCCGTCCCCTTTTTGGGAATAGGGGAAAATCCCGAGAAGAGCACAACGAGATCGGCATCGGCGTAGCCATCTCGCCACTCAATCTGCGTCCATTAAAGGGACAGGCCCGTGATCGCGGCGTAGTCGGAGGCGTAACCGTAGCCTCGCCCCGGAAGAAGTGGAAGGTGTGGGTCGCGTCCCACCAATGCTGCGCGAGCAAACATCGAAGCCACTTGCTCTTAGGGAACTTGACCCGGTCCCTCAAGCACTCGATAAACTCCCAGCCCCGTCTCGACAACAATCTGTCTCGGACTCGGCAAAGCTCCTCGGCCCGCATTCGGAAGCCGGTCCACAAGTCAATCACGGACTCCACCGATCCTCGAGTTTTCATTTTTGTTCATTGCTCCGATCACAAAACGGTGTCCGCCTGTAAAAAAAAAAAAAAAAAAAAGAAAATGTCAAAAAAAAAGCATACACATGCATTAAAAAAAAAAAAATTTCGACGGCATAACGACATACAATGAGCATAGCCCCATTTTTCTCGCATGAAAGAAAACAGGTTTTCGGCAAGTCCCAATGCATTCATCAAAAAAAAATAATAATAAAAAAAATGCATTCCTACGGAAGTAAAAACTCCGTCCCATTTTCATAAAATAACATGCATCATCTCAAAAAAAAAAAATTTTGCATACATGCATATCATCCATCTTACATGCAACGGGAGGAAAAATCCGTCCCACTTTTCAAAAAAAAATATATATATCCTAAACATACATACATCTCATATTGGCAAAATGCCCATTCTTTCCAAACAAAATGCATGCATTGCATCATTCATCAATATCAATATTCAATTTCAAAAAAAAATCACCATCATCATCAACATGCAATATTCAATTTCAAAAAAAAAAAATCACAATTCTTCGAATTTTCACATGTAATTTTCGAATTGAAAAAAAAAAAATGTGGCAAAAATGCCAATTCTTTTTCCCAAGCAAAATGCACATTTTGGGTTACTCATATACTCATTACAACATGCAAAGCATCAAAATCAAAATTCAAAGCCAAGAATATCAATCATTCGAATTTTCAAAAAAAAAATTTTTAAAAATCACCCAAAATTCAAATTTCAAACAAGAAATCAACAAAGGGATCAAAGGGTTTCAAAGTATACCGTTCGGAGATTCGAATCAGAAGCCCAAATGTTGCTAAGCATCGGGGTAATGCTCCTCCGCAACCGATTGCGAAAGATTGTAATGCCTCCTCATTCGGACGAGCTCCAATCGCCTCTCCGCTACCGGGCCACGTCCTTGGCCTTGAAAAGCGCCTTCCCCGTGTTCCATTGCTCAAAAAATCGAAGAAATCGGAGAATTTTTGAAGCTTCTAAGGCAACAAATGGCGGATTTACGATTTCTCTCTCCTGCTCTCGGAATTTTTGAAAAAAGCTGAGATGGGGAAGAGGAAGGGCGTTGGCCCTAATTAATACCCACGACTTTCCATTCCTCTCCGCGCGGACGGGATTGTAAGGGTCAAAATGACCCTTTTGCCCTTTAAAATTCGGGACTCACGCAATTCGGTCCCAAACTTGGCCGAGTTAACCAAAGTTAACCAAAGTCGGCCCCTTGTCAAGAAAATCTTCCCGGCGGAGTCAAACGTAAGACCGAGTGCCCGAGAAAGATAACGAGATCCCGTATCTTTCATCAAAATTATTCCCGGCGGTCAAACGTAAGGCCGAGGTGCCCTGAGAAAGATAACGAGATCCGTATCTTTCATCAAAATTACCCCGGCGGTCAAACGTAAGACCGAGTGCCTGAGAAAGATAACGAGATCCGTATCTTTCATCAAAATTACCCCGTGATCAAACGTAAGACCGAGTGCCCCGAGAAAGATAACGAGATCCGTATCTTTCATCAAAATTACCCCCGGCTGATCAAAGCGTAAGACCGAGTGCCCGAGAAAGATAACGAGATCCCGTATCTTTCATCAAAATTACCCCAGGCGATCAAAGCGTAAGACCGAGTGCCCGAGAAAGATAACGAGATCCGTATCTTTCATCAAAATTACCCGGCCGATCAAACGTAAGACCGAGTGCCACGAGAAAGATAACGAGATCCGTATCTTTCATCAAAATTACCCCGGCGGTCGAAGCGTAAGACCGAGTGCCCGAGAAAGATAACGAGATCAGTATCTTTCATCAAAATCTACCCCGACGAGTCAAGCGTAAGACCGAGTGCCTGAGAAAGATAACGAGATCCCGTATCTTTCATCAAAATCTTCCCGGCGGTCAAAGCGTAAGACCGAGTGCCGAGAAAGATAACGAGATCCGTATCTTTCATCAAAATCTTACCGGCGGTCAAAGCGTAAGGCCGAGTGCCCCGAGAAAGATAACGGATCCAGTATCTTTCATCAAAATCCTTCGTGGTCAAACGTAAGGCCGAGTGCCAGGAAAGATAACGAGATCCGTATCTTTCATCAAAATCCCGCAGCGGTCAAAGCGTAAGGCCAGGTTCCCGAGAAAGATAACGAGATCCGGTATCTTTCCTCAAAATCAGCGGCGGTCAAGCGTAAGACCGATTTCCCAGGACAAATACGTCAATTTTTTTTCCCGTGAGCTATGAAATCCCCGGCAAAGTTAACGGAATCCCAAAAGCCAACGGAATCTCGAGTAGTACTCGAACTACGAAAGGGCTTGATTCCCACTAGGGATACGTAGGTAGCCTATCATTAGGAATCCGGCCCCTCGGCCAAAACGGTCACCCTCTCCTTCGGCGGCGGACAGAAGTCCACGAAAAGGCCATTTCAAATTAAGGACCGGCGCCTAAAAAGCCATCATCATCGAGGTCAGGCGCCTAAAAAGCCATCTTCAAGGTTCGAGGCACCTAAACGCCATCTCCAAGGTTCGAGGCACCTAAAACGCCATCTCGAGTTCCGAGGCACCTAAAACGCCATCTCGAGGTTTGAGGCACCTAAGACGCTATCACTAGAAAAACGATAAATCACAAAAATCCCGGCGGAGCGGATACCCGTCGAGACCAGAAAATGGTCATTTCCTATCCCAGCGGAGCGGATAGCCGTCGACCGAAAATGGTCATCTCTTATCCCCGGCGGAGCGGATAGCCATCGGGCCGAAAATGGTCATCTCTTATCCCAGCGAGTTTCTTTCAGCAACCCATTGAGAACTTCGCTCATCGGGTTCGAGGCACCTAAAACGCCATCATCTCCGGGGTCGAAGACCCGAACTACGGCCAGCTTGATTCCCGTTCGGGATACGTAGGTAACTATCGCTAGGTTCGGCCGCTGATCACTCGATCATCACGCCAAATATGGAGCCTTACTCTTATCGAGCGACCCGCTTCCTTGAAAGCGCCGTCGCCGAGGGCTGCTTGTAAGTGCTCCAATTTGAGCTTGTTAGAATTTTCGTTAGAAAATTAACGAAAGTTATAACATTTCTAACAATTCCTAACTATCCTAACATTTCTAACAAAGTGAGGGTAAAATGGGCATTGTTATTTAAGGTTAAACCTTAAAAAGAATCTTACAAAGAAAAACAAAAGGAATAAAACCACAAATAGCAATGGTGGAGACACAAGCTGTACATTAATTTGAAATTTCAAAAGATTATTCTCTTGTCCAAAGTGAATGCATTTAATGAACGATTGCACGGCGAGGGGATCCATCCGCGCGGATATGTTTGTAATTTCCGAGAGGGCTATAAATTGAGCCCTCCGAGTCACAAAAATAAGGAGGAATAACACATTTTGCACCGAACCTCTGGCGAAATATAGAGAGAAAACAGGTGAGAATTCACTTCAAGAATTGTCACCATTTTCTCTCCAATCTTTCCCAACTCATACTCATCCACTCACTCTCATATTAAAGCCCTAAACACTCATACACTCAAGCCAAACACTCAAGAACACAAGGAAGATTGGTAAACCCTCCTCTTCCTAACCCTAAATCTCATCCATGCATGCATCTTCAAACTACAAAATGTAGTTCTTTCATCTTCTTGCTCTAGATCTAAGAGAAGATCACCATGGAAGACCATCTCCATGGATGATCTTCTACAAAGATCAAAATTACTTTCAAGTTTTCTTACTTTCTTGCAAAGAAAATTCATTTTCAAAACCCTAAAAACCATTTTCAAGCATAAAATCTCATTTTCAAAGGATAAAAATCCCCTTCCCAAGCAAATGAAATGCTTAGTCCTAATGTACCCCAAGGATGGTTTGGTATAGTTGATTCACCACTAAAATGTCTAGTGATCACTAACCAAAACCTAGGGAAATGGGGATAAGCATGGATGCAAAACCCCCTTTAAAATCATATTTTCTTTCTTGAGAAGTTGCTGTCCAGTAGCAATTTTCTCAGACCTCAGTCCATGGTCTTAATTTTTGGACACAGATGAACTTGGAATTTGGTGTTGACTACAAAATACTTTTTGTAGCCAACATCCAGAGCTTTCCAGACATATTTTTACTTTATTTTTTGGGTGAGTAAAACTCCTCTTTTCAAATTTTCTTTCAGAGGCTAGTTCATCAGCTTCTGGGAATCCAGATCTCATATCTGAGGTTTCCAGAAGGTTTTGACCCCTCAAATCTTCTCCAAAATGGAAAATTCCTTCGCACAAACTTTATTTAAGGTGTCTAGAACAACTTTCATTCTCTGAGTTTATCCAGATTATGAAGTTTTAAGACCCTTGAATCCATTTCAAAATCAAAGGTCCACTGCCTTTTTCATTCTGGCAGAAATGGCTCTCAACTTCAAAAGGTCTTTTGAGTACCAAATCTCAATCCAAAAATCTTCCAAAAAATCATGGGATCAGTTTAAAGTCTTAAAAAGATATCCCAACTTTTACTTTTCTGAGCTTCAACTTATTTTGGCCAAAACACACACACACACACACACACAAATGATTTTCAGCTTGGAACACTCGTTTTACGAGGCGCGTCGGGTGCACACTAACGTCCTTCCCGACGCGTAACATGACCTCCGAACCTAAATCTCTGATCTCGGGCTTTTTTCAAAGTTTTGGCCCTCAAAATTAAAATGGCGTGGCGACTCCGTTTTCGTTGATTTTTTCAAACACAAAAATGGGAAAATTTTCGGATACACATCATCACAGATACTACGCGTAAAAAAAAAAGAGAGTGCTAAAAGAGTAATACCCAACTAGGTTGAAAACCCAAGAAGGGCGGCCTAGGTAAAAAACAGGGTTGCACCAAAAAAAAAAAACAACAAAAAAAAACAACAAAAAAAAACAAAAAAACAAAAAAAACAAAAAAAAAACAAAAAAAACATCAAAAAAAAAAATCGGGTTGAACTACGAAGACACGAGCTCCTCGAAAATGAGGGGAACGTAGAGCGGCGGAAACGGTTCGGTCTAAAACACAAATAAAAGCCATACTTTGGCATCAATACAATCGATCGAGACCATGAAAGCGTCTCGAAAAACTCTAAAGCAATTCAAATATTCATTACAAATTAAAAGCTCTTTGATGAGTCTAAGCCCGATTCATTCCTCTATTGCTGACTTTGCTAAAAGAAAACTAAGATACATAATCAAACTAATGTGTGCGCCATGACGACAAGAAAGGGATACTCGGAAACCTCGAGTCACTCCAAACCACTCGTCATCTTGGCCTCTCCCTCTTACGTCCCCGCCCGAGTCTTCTTTTACGAGCAGGAAAAATGTCAATCTTCCTCCTACCAAGCTACGGTATAGGAACGGGATCTATCAAACCAGCCTCTGTCGGGGCCTTAGTAGCCCTAGCGTCATCATCTCTCATCTCCTGTAGCCTAGGCCCTGAGTAGCATAGGAGCCCTCCTCTCCTGTCTCTTGACGTAAGCCTCATAGTCGGTCACGGCGTCTCCGCTCTGTCATGAGGGTTGGCCCTCGCCTCGGCCCTCCTCCTCTCGAAAACGATCGGGTCCTCCGCACCTGATGGCCTCACGCCAGATGAAAATAGCCACTGAGTCTCTCCCGGATGCCTCTCATACCAATCCCGGGTACCCAGTGAGTCGGGAACACCGGTCTTGGGCGCTTTGAGAATAACCCGAGGAGGAAAGGCATCATACCTCCATGCTCGGGAAAGAAATGGAAACAACGAGGGATCATCCATAGAAGCAGGAGCCACCACCACCTGGTGGCTATATCATCAAAGCCCTCCAAAGGAACTTTGCTCCCGAGGCCAAATTGTCTCGAGAACTAAAGCCGGAATGTAGAAGGCCCGGGTGAGAAAGCCCGGAAAGTATAACCACATGGGACCCGTCTGAAGCACTCTGCGAGTCTCCGCCCGCCAACAAGGCACGACCATCGATATCCTGCTGTGCGGAGACCCGCCATCCAACGCTCCCATGAGCCACGATCATCGAAATCCACAGCAACCCCTCTGGCAAATGTCCAAGGCTTGATCATATCGGGAGGTTTCGAAGAACCCCAAACGCTCCATCGGCCACGGGGTCGAGAGGAACGGGTTGCCCCAGTGCATATACCGTCTTCCGGTAGCTTGACTATCAAGAGCATGAAAAGTCTCTCCCAAAATCAAAGGAACGACATCTACGCCGGGCGACGGTGAACGACAACATCTAGCGAGAGATCGATGGCGGATCCCAAAGGAATAGACCATGAACGGGGTGCCTAACATACAAAGTGCAAAGGCATCCCAATAGGCATCATCCACCAAGCCTAGGCCCCTAAACCTATCGGGAAGGCCGGAAATATCAAAATGATCGGGACCACGGATCATACCTTGCCGCTTCCTCAGGGAAAGATGAAGGAGGACGCACAATCTGTCAACAAAAGAAGCCCCTCGGGCAAAGGAACCGCTATCTCTTCCACCTCAGGACCTCCAAGCAAGGCCCGAAATTCTTCGACAGTCGGAACAATCTCGTTGAAGGAAAGGCAAAAGACATGCCTTCTAGTGTCCCAAAATGAGGAAGAAGCCCTCAAAGCTCATAGTCAGGAATCAATTCCTTGAGAGACCATAAGCACTTCACCTTGTACCTTTCTTCAAAGAAGGACCTCCTCTCATGCATGATCTCCGGGACCAATCCTTGAACTTGTTGAAGAATGACATTTGGGATTCTTGGGACAATTTTGATGGAGCTTTTCTAAAGCTTTCCATGGTTTTCTCTCTTTCTCCCCGAAAATGGTACTGTTTGAATTTGGAGGTTGAAGAGGATATTTGAATTTGAAATAAAGTGAGACCGGATCTGAAGCAAAATTTAAGGACAATGTCGGATACGGGACCCCATCCGCGCGGACATGATTGCTTTCCATCGAGAAAAATCTGCAACAGTCCAAGTTTGCTACACTAAAGAGGAATATTCCGTCCCGGTTGCTCGAAACACAATGTGCAAAAAAAAAACCTCCCCAAACCAGGTCCATATACCAAACACTAACACCCTTGCAAAAAAAAAAAAAAACAAGGCTCATGCAACACTTTGCATTCATCTTGCATTGCATTCATAAAATAAAATCCTAAATTATTACATTCCAAAAAAAAAGAGAGTGTGCATAAAAAAAAAAAAAACAAACATCAATAAAATCCTAAATTATTACATCCAAAAAAAAATGTGCATAAAACTTTGTACAAATCTCAATCTCAACCTCAAATCTCAAAAAAAAAAAAAAAAAATCAATCGGAGTCTCTAGCGCCCAGATGTACGCCCCGGCCCCTCTTGCGACTCGGGCCCGCCTCCTCGGGAGCCACGAAAATCTCGGGCTCGGAATCGTCCTCGTCTCCCGGAAAGAGGCTCGTCGGGACCAGCCAGAGCGCACGCTACGATAGGGCAAGCGAGATCTGCGAAAAAATCGTATCAGAAGGTGAAGGCGTCGGACTCAACGTACGAAGACGACCCGCCATCTTTGCCATACGTGTCCGCCCGTGTGGATCCCCAGAATGACGTGATCCAGAAGCGGCACCGGCAGCGGGGATCAAGGAGAGGAGACAGAGGAGTCTCTGAAGAAGTCTATGAGCGAATAGGGGAAGCCTCCGTCGACGGGCGCCGGCCGTGGTCGCCTCGCTCTAGCACGAGGAGCCCGTGACGACCATCCTCACGATGAATCTCTTGGCCCCGATCACTTGCTTCGTCGGCTTCTCGACGACCACCTCCAGCTGCACAAAAGCAAAAGCGTCGAAACGGTTGAAGCGAGAAATGACAACGAGGAAAGAAAAGAAAAGACAAAAGCAAAAAAAAAAAAAAAAAAAGGAAAAGGTGAAGCCATACCTTCATACCGGACGAGGCCGGAAAGCTCGTGGAAGCCGCTCGAGTGAGGGATCTTCACCCTCAATCGGACCCCATCCTGGATATATGAAAAATCCGTCGAGGGTACCGCGGGATCCCAAGCCCCTCTCTATCCGAACGAGGCATCCTCGGCCTCCTCAAGACGAATGTCGCATATGGCTCGATCGCCCACGAAATCCGAGAAGTGTTGGCCGGCTCGGTAATCATCCCAGTCACGGACCGATCACTCGGAGTGCATCATATCGGCGGGAGGCTCCACCGGTGTCCTCGAAAGGCGAGTTCACGCCATGCTGGCGCGTCACCCTCTCTCCCGGATAATAGGCATCGCGAGGTCGGACCTCTCGGAATCCTCCATAGCACGGTCAAATCTCGGCGCCCTTCGAGCTGCGCCACCTCGAAGCGATCCCGGGGAAGAATATCATCCCCTCATCTGTCTCGGCCTCCGTCAAAGGAAGGCAATCCGCGTACACGAGAGTCGTACGCCCCCTGGAGCTTATCTTCTCCCGGGCATGCTTGGACCAAGGCTGCATGGCCGGATACGCCCCGGCGTACTCCGCCATTTGTCGCCACATCGTGACGTGGAAAAACTCCAACGCCCATACTGCGAAAGGTAAAAATCAAATCAATCCGGTGCAAAAGAGAAGTGTGTGCTTGAAAAAAAAAAAAAAAAAGAAAGAGAGGGAAAGCAAAAAGAGAGCTTATACCTCCGGTGGCAAACTCAAAACGTCTGAGCTCCATGGCCTGCATTTGTACCTATCGAGCAAAGTAAAGCTCGCCCGGCCCGGCCTCTCCCCACGAGACATCTCCGGCCGTCTCCATGTCCTCCAAGGACCTCGGCAAGGCAAAGGCTGCCGTCCCCTCGGCATGTCCAAAGGCGTGCTCGAAAAGGCAAACCACAAGAAGGCCCTAGCGATGCGCTCGGCGCCTATCCTCTCCTCCCGGCCTCGTAACTCACGATGGTCTCCACAATCTTACCGTAGACCACGGCATACTCCATCCCCATCCCCTTTTTGGGAATAGAGGAAAATCCCGAAGAGCACAGCAGATCCGCATCGGCCGTAGCCATCCCGCCACTCAATCTGCGTCCATTAAAGGACGGGCCCGTGATCGCGGCGTAATCGGAGGCGTAACCGTAGCCTCGCCCCGGAAGAAGTGAAAGGTGTGGGTCGCATCCCACCAATGCTTTGCGCCAAAGCAAACATCGAGCCCTTGCTCTTAGGGAACTTGACCCGGCCCCTCAAGCACTCAACGAACTCCCAAGCCCCGTCTCGACAACAATCTGTCTCGGACTCGGCAAAGCTCCTCGGCCCACATCCGGAAGCCGATCCCACAAGTCAACTACGGACTCCACCGATCCTCGAGTCTTCATTTTGTTCGGTTGCTCCGATCACAAAACGGTTTCCGCCACTGCAAAAAAAAAAAAAGAGAAAATGTCAAAAAAAAATTGCATTTGCATTTGCACAAAAAAAAACATACACATGCATTAAAAAAAAATTCGGCGGCATAACGGCATGCAATAGACATAGCCCCATTTTTCTCACGAAAAGACAGGTTTTCAGCAAATCCCATTCAACGATTTTCAAAAAAAAAATGCATACATGCATATCCTACAAGAAGTCAACGGAAATAAAAACTCCGTCCCAATTTCAAAAAAAATGCATACATGCATATCATCCATCTTACATGCAACGGGAGGAAAAATCCGTCCCACTTTTCAAAAAAAAATCCTAAACATACATACATCTCATATTGGCAAAATGCCCATTCTTTCCAAACAAAATGCATGCATTGCATCATTCATCAATATCAATATTCAATTTCAAAAAAAAAAATCATCATCACAATTTTCGAATTTTCAACATGCAATATTCAAATTTCAAAAAAAAAAAAAAAAATTCAAAAATCACCCAAAATTCAAATTTCAAACAAGAAATCAACAAAGGGATCAAAAGATTCGAAGTATACCGTTCGGAGACTCGGATCAGAAGCCCAATGTTGCCAAGCATCGGGGTAATGCTCCTCCGCAACTGATTGCGAAAGGGTGTAATGCCTCCTCATTCGGACAAGCTCCAATCGTCTCTCCGCGATCGGGCCACGTCCTTGGCCTTGAAAAGTGCCTTCCCGTGTTCCATTGCTCGAAAATCGAAGAAATCGGAGGAATTTTCAAGCTTTTTGAGCAACAATGGCTTCCTTCTCTCGGTTTCTCTCTCTGCTCTCGGATTTTGAAAAACTGAATGGGGAAGAGGAAGGGCGTTGGCCCCTCATTAATACCCCACGGTTTTCAAACCCTCTCCGCGCGGACAGGATCGTAAGGGTCAAAATGACCCTTTTGCCCTTAAAATTCTGGAACTGCAATTCGGTCCCAACTTGACGAGTTAACCAAAGTTAACCAAAGTCGACCCCTTGTCAAGAAAATCATTCCCGGCGGTAAAACGTAAGACCGAGTGCCCGAGAAAGATAACGGATCCCGTATCTTTCATCAAAATCCTTTCCGGCGGTAAAACGTAAGGCCGAGTGCCTGAGAAAGATAACGAGATCTCGTATCTTTCATCAAAATCTTCCCCAACGTAAGTCGAGAAAGATAACGAGATCTCGTATCTTCATCAAAATCACCTCCGATCCAAACGTAAGCAAATGCCTTGAGAAAGATAACGAGATCTCGTATCTTTCATCAAAATCATTCCCTGGCAAGAAAACGTAAGACCGAGTGCCCGAGAAAGATAACGAGATCTCCGTATCTTTCATCAAAATCATTCCGTGTAAGAAACGTAAGACCGAGTGCCCCGAGAAAGATAACGGAGATCCCGTATCTTTCATCAAAATCATTCCGCGATCCCAAACGTAAGACCGATTTCCTCGAGAAAGATAACGAGATCCCGTATCTTTCATCAAAATCTTCCCCGACAGTCAAACGTAAGACCGATCTCCCCGAGAAAGATAACGGATCCCGTATCTTTCATCAAAATCCTTCCCGGCAGTCAAACGTAAGACCGATTTCCTCGAGAAAGATAACGAGATCCCGTATCTTTCATCAAAATCTTCCCCGGCAGTAAAACGTAAGACCGAGTGCCCCGAGAAAGATAACGAGATCTCGTATCTTTCATCAAAATCATTCCCGGCAGTCAAACGTAAGACCGATCTCCCCGAGAAAGATAACGAGATCCCGTATCTTTCATCAAAAATCAATCTCCGGCAGTAAAACGTAAGACCGAGTGCCCCGAGAAAGATAACGAAATCTCGTATCTTTCATCAAAATCCTTCCCGGCAGTCAAACGTAAGACCGAGTGCCCCGAGAAAGATAACGAGATCCCGTATCTTTCATCAAAATCTCCCCCGGCAGTCAAACGTAAGACCGATCTCCCCGAGAAAGATAACGAGATCCCGTATCTTTCATCAAAATCTTCCCCGGTAGCCAAACGTAAGACCGAGTACCTCGAGAAAGATAACGGATCCCGTATCTTTCATCAAAATCATCCCCGGCAGTCAAACGTAAGACCAAGTACCTCGAGAAAGATAACGGATCCCGTATCTTTCATCAAAATCATCCCCGGCAGTCAAACGTAAGACCGAGTACCTCTAGAAAGATAACGGATCCCGTATCTTTCATCAAAATCATCCCCGGCAGTCAAACGTAAGACCGAGTACCTCGAGAAAGATAACGGATCCCGTATCTTTCATCAAAATCATCCCCGGCAGTCAAACGTAAGACCGAGTACCTCTAGAAAGATAACGGATCCCGTATCTTTCATCAAAATCATCCCCTAGCCAAACGTAAGACCGAGTACCTCGAGAAAGATAACGGATCCCGTATCTTTCATCAAAATCATCCCCGGCAGTCAAACGTAAGACCGAGTGCCCCGAAAAAGATAACGAGATCCCGTATCTTTCATCAAAATTACCCCCGGCAGTCAAACGTAAGACCGAGTGCCCTGAGAAAGATAACGAGATCCTGTATCTTTCATCAAAATCTTCCCCGGCAGTCAAACGTAAGACCGATTTCCTCGAGAAAGATAACGGATCCCGTATCTTTCATCAAAATCAAATGGCAGTCAAACGTAAGACCAATTCCCCAGACAAATACGTCTGATTTTCCCCAGCAAAGGCTAACGAAATCCCCAGCAAAGTTAACGGAATCCCAAAAGCCAACGAAATCTCGAGAAGAACTCGAACTACGAAAGGGCTTGATTCCCACTAGGGATACATAGGTAGCCTATCATTAGGTCCAGCCCCTCGACCAAAACGGTCACCCTATCCTTCGGCAGCAGACAAAGTCCACCGAAAGGCCATTTCAAATTAAGGTCCGAGGCGCCTAAAAAGCCATCATCATCAAGGTTGAGGCACCTAAAATGCCATCATCAAGGTCCGAGGCACCTAAAAAGCCATCTCCAAGGTTCGAGGCACCTAAAACGCCATCTTCAAGGTTTGAGGCACCTAAGACACTATCACTAGGAAAGCGATAAATCGCAATCATCCCCAGCAGAGACCGAAAATGGTCATCCCTATCCCAGCCAGAGCGGATACCCATCGTACCGAAAATGGTCATCTCTTATCCCCAGCAGAAGTTTCTCTCCAAAGAACCGACCGGAGAACTCGCTCATCGGGTTCGAGGCACCTAAAACGCCATCATCTCCGTGGTCAAAGACCCGAACTACGATCGGCTTGATTCCCACTCGGGATACGTAGGTAGCCTATCGCTAGGTTCGCCCACCCGATCACTCGATCATCTCGCCAAATATGGAGCCTTACTCTTATCGACGACCCCGCTTCCTTCGACAGCGCCGTCGCCGAGGGGCTACTGTAAGTGCTCCAATTTGAGCTTGTTAGAATTTTCGTTAGAAAATTAACGAAAGTTATAACATTTCTAACAATTCCTAACAATCCTAACCTTTCTAACAAAGTGGGGGTAAAATGGGCATTGTTATTTAAGGCTAAACCTCAAAAAGAATCTCAAAAAGCAAAACAAAAGGAATAAAACCACAAATAGCAAATGGCCGGAAACACAAAACCTGGCCGTTAATTTGAAATTTCAAAAAGATTATTCCTCTTGTCCAAAGCACGGAAGCCGCATTTAATGAACAAAGGCACGCCGAGGGTTCTGTCCGCGCGGATGGGATTGCAATTTCCAGAGGGCTATAAATTGAGCCCTCCAAATACAAAAATAAGGAGCCACAACACATTTTGCACCGAACCTCTGGCGAAATATAGAGAGAAAACAGTGAGAATTCACTTGAATTGTCATCATTTTCTCTCCAATCTTTCCCAACTCATACTCATCCACTCACTCTCATATTAAATCCCTAAACACTCATACACTCAAGCCAAACACTCAAGAACACAAGGAAGATTGGTAAACCCTCCTTCTCCTAACCCTAAATCTCATCCATGCATGCATCTTCAAACTACAAAATGTAGTTCCTTCATCTTCTTGCTTTAGATCTAAGAAGATCACCATGGAAGACCATCTCCATGGATGATCTTCTACAAAGATCAACATTATTTTCAAGTTCTCTTACTTTCTTGCAAAGAAAACTCATTTTCAAAACCCTAAAAACCATTTTCAAGCATAAAATCTCATTTTCAAAAGGATAAAAATCCCCTTCCCAAGCAAATGAAATGCTTAGTCCTAATGTACCCCAAGGATGGTTTGGTATAGTTGATTCACCACTAAAATGTCTAGTGATCACTAACCAAAACCTAGGGAAATGGGGACAAGCATGGATGCAAAACCCCCCTTAAAATCATATTCTCCTTCTTGAGAAGTTGCTGTCCAGTAGCAATTTTTCCCAGACCTCAGTCCATTGTCTTAATTTTTGGACACAGATGAACTTGGAATTTGGTGTTGACTACAAAACACTTTTTGTAGCCAACATCCATAGCTTTCCAGAAATATTTTTATTTTATTTTTTGGGTGAGTAAAACTCCTCTTTTCAAATTTTCTTTCAGAGGCTAGTTCATCAGCTTCTGGGAATCCAGATCTCATATCTGAGGTTTCCAGAAGGTTTTGACCCCTCAAATCTTCTCCAAAATGGAAAATTCCTTCGAACAAACCTTATTTAAGGTGTCTAGAACAACTTTCATTCTCTGAGTTTATCCAGATTATGAAGTTTTAAGACCCTTGAATACATTTCAAAATCAAAGGTCCACTGCCTTTTTCATTCTGGCAGAAATGGCTCTCAACTTCAAAAGGTCTTTTGAGTACCAAATCTCAATCCAAAAATCCCCCAAAAAATCATGGGATCAGTTTAAAGTCTTGAAAAGATATCCCTATTTTCACTTTTCTGAGTTTTAAAGTATTTTGGCCAAAACACACACACACACACACACAAATGATTTTCGGCTTGGAAGACTCGTTTTACGAGGCATTCCGGGTGCACACTAACGTCCTTCCCGGCGTGTAACATGACCTCCGAACCTAAATCTCTGATCTCGGGCTTTTTTCAAAGTTTTGGCCCTCAAAATTAAAATGGCGTGGCGACTCCGTTTTCGTTGATTTTTTCAAACAAAAATGGGAAAATTTTCGGACACACATCATCACACCAGGTCAAAGCTGTTCCGGAGAAGGTGCTCGCGAAAGCTTTACAGAGCAGGTCATCAGCAGTGGTGAGGAGATTCATAGTTTGTTCAAAACTTTGCACGTGGTCTTTTGCATCAGTAGTGCCATTGTATTTTTCGAAATTAGGGAGCTTGAGGTGAGGATTAGGTGGAGCTGCAGTTATTCTCAAAGAGAATGGACGTGTTGCCCAGTCATAATCATCGTCATTGAACTTCTTTCCCCTCTCCATGTCATCCAGTCTTTGCTTCAATAGCTCCCATTGCTTGGTTTCCACTCCCTTGTCACTGCTTGAGCGGGTGCTTCGTTGGGAGCTTCTGACGGATTTGTCCTTGGGGCGATCATTCACCCTACTGTGCTCCGCGTCATGTCGGTAGTTGTCCCGTTTGTAAGGGGCCTTATCGCTCTTCAGTTCCAGGTCTTGGCCACCCAGTATCATCCTGTACGGTTCCGGGGTCCTTGGCCTAGCAAACTCTTTATGCCGAGGACGAGGAGAATTCGGTCGACGAGCTCGCGGTGATGTGGGACGCCGAGGGGCCATGACGAGACAAGCAGGGGACAGGCGCCTGTTCAGGCTGAGTCTCGTTCTTAGGTCCCTGGAATTTATTTCCTCGTCCCTGGGAGTTAAGTGGCTTCTCAGGTCAACCACCTGGTCCTTCCTCTTGCTGTCATGCCGAGGACGAGTATGTTCTCGGGGAGCTTGCCTTGGTAGTTCTCCGGTTTTAAGGAGAGGAGCTCGCTGCTCATCCTGTCCCTTTTCGAGGGGGTTGCCCACAGATGGCCTAATAAATTCAGCCATGGAATGCTCTGGGTCCAATTGCAAGAGAGCAGCATGTGTTTCATACATTCTTTGTAATGTCTCCATTTGCCTATGTAACAAAGAGCGTCGGTCAATGGGTTGACTTCCTCCTGCTTGATCGGCATCGGCATTCTTTGTTTTCTTCCTTCCTACTTACTTTCCGCGGGCACGAGTAGAACGAGGAAGCTCAGCACCTTCTCCCTCGGCATTCACCTGACCCTTGGAACGAAGGGTCATGGAGAGGGGAGGAGGGGCATCTGGCTGAGGTAGAGGAGGGGGAGGAGGCAGCTCCTCGGCTCCAGTGTTCGCCCCGTTCACCTGAGTTGGGTCCTCAGCCGTAATGCTCGTAAACTGTCCTTCCATTGTGAGTCAACAGCAAATTACCAAGTGTAAATTTTCCAAAAACCACAATTTCAATAGAACCAAATTTATGGCCAAAATTAGGGCAAATTTTGACCACCAACAAACAGCTAATTGTGATTTTTTCCACACCAAAGAATTCAAGCCAAATTGGGGCGGAATTTCACGCCAAAAATGCCTCCAACGGAATCTGGGCAAATTCAGGTTGAAATTTGCAGATTCCGGCGGTTTCAAGAACAGAGCCCAAACGTTTTCCAGAAATTCCGTTCAATGAGAGAAAAATTCCGGCAAGAAAATTGGCTTTTAGCGAGCGCTTTCCAGGCCAAACAAAGGGTGTTTGAATCGATTTCCCGGCAATGGAACCAATTGATGATGCCAAAATCGTCAAAACAGCCCAAATCCAAGCGATGATTGCTCCGGTGATTGCAAGGCCTGAAAATAAGAGAAAACACGTAAACTAAGCCGGGGCGGATCCGGCTAAAGGCCCTCCGGCGTGAGAATAAGTTCACGGTTTGTATATGAGAAAACAAATGGACAGAGTTTTCCCAAGGTCAAAAGTAACGTACCTAATTATGAGCCATGGGGCTTGTATTTATAGGGATGGATTGATAGAATCCATGTTGAAGTAAACTTGTAAAGAGATAAGATGTAATCCTATGAGAATTATATCTGTTAAGGAGTCCTTGTTTGACTTGAAGTGGCGTAGTTGGTTACAATCCTGATTGGATCATGAATGTATAATCCTTGTTGTATAAGGACTGTATAATCTGCTAGCCGGAACGCCGAGGAACTTAAATGTTTTACCTCGGCCTTGGAAAATAGGCCGAGGTGAATGATTCTGTTTCCTCGTCATTTGATGATTGGCCGACAAGTATATATGCCGGGGTAAATGATTTTGTTTCCTCGTCACAGTGATGTAATGCCGAGGTAAGAACTTTTCTCCCCTCGTCACTTTGCGACATGACGACCCAAGCATGGTGTCATAAGGCCGAAGTAAACGTTCCTCGGCATACGTGGAAGACTTTACTCGGCCCTGATACTTGGCTATTTAGATAATATTCATGGCCCAATCCAATTAGGCCCAGCTCGAGCAAGCCCATGTTCGTATCCCGGTTTATATCGTTCATTGAATTTTGATCATAAATTTATGAGAGATTAATCATGTTCATGAAATTCTAAAAGTTTTTGTTGATAATATTGTTAATGGTGAATCAATAAATACTCCCTCTGTCCCAATAATAAGTTCACCATTTTGGTTTCGGCACGCAAATTAAGGGTGAAGAAAATGTTGTGAGTATAATAGTAAAATAGGAGACAGAATGAGTGGAGAAAATAGTAAATTTGAAAAGTGTTGTGAGTGTAATAGTGAAATAGGAGAGAGAATGAGTAGTAAATATTCTTTGCTAAAAAAGAAAATGTGAAGCTTCTAACGGAACGCCATTTTGGGTAATTGGTGAAGTTATTAATGGAACGGAGGGAGTATTCACTAACTATTTTCTACCATACTGAAAGCGTGAGCTTTTTTAGGGAACCTTAGTGTTTCCTTATTTCAAAAGACTTCTTTAAAGGAAAGAAGATTTTGGAACTTTCATGGAAGATTTATTATTGTCCTACTTTGACTAGGACATTGTAAATATAGTAAATATCTTTTATTTATGTACATAGTTTTATATTAGGACTAACCTACTAATATTTGATTTCCTTGTGAGTGTGTTTATGTTTTCTTATAGGAAAAGAGATCTCACAAAGGAAGATGTTGATTACGTGAAGATCTTCTCCATGGTGCATTATAAATACAAGACATTCAGCACAAGAGAAGACACGAATTTTAAGAGAGAAAATTACTTGTTCTTCACAGTTGTCAACATTGTGTTTTTAGGTTGTGAGTGAGGTTGTGCCTTACATCCGTAACTCACATCTAGATTTTCATAGAGTTCTTTGTTTTACTTCTGACTAGAATAGGTCCTACTTGGTAAATGGGAGTTGTTCTTGTCGTAGAAGGTGATTAGAGCTCGTTTAGTATTTTCATATTTTAGTTTTTCACTTATTTGTTTTTGTAAGAAACAAAAGTTTTTATAGTGAAAAGTTTTTGGGCGTAAGCCTAGTTTGCTGATCACACAGATCAGTAAGCGTAAATAATTCTTGAGTTATTGCTTTTAAATTGTTTTATTCCGCTGTATTATCTGTGGATGTGTGGACAGTTGTGAGACACATCTGTACTCACGTCCGTTGCCTGTTGTGTGGTTAAAGATTCCTAGCTACACGAAACTTTCAATTGGTATCAGAGCCAACTCTCGATATATTACTGAGTGTTGATCCAGAAAGTGTAGTCATTATGGAATGCCAAAATCACCAAAACAGGCCTCCTGTCTTGGATGGCACGAATTATTCTCTTTGGAAGTCTAAGATGCGAAATTTCATCAAAAGTATTGATGAAAGGGCTTGGATGTGTATCCTTGTTGCATGGCAACCTCCTACTGTGGAGAAGAAGCCTGCATCTGGTGTTGGTGAGTCTATTTTCGAAAGAAAAACTGAGGATCAATGGACTCTTGATGAAATACAAGCTGCAAATTATAATTCGAAAGCTATGGGTGCTATTTCCAGCCATGTTTCTGGGAATATGTACAAGCTTATAACTAATGAGAATATTGCCAAAGCTGTTTGGGATATTTTGCAAACTCAATGTGAGGGAGCACCAAGTGTGAAAGCTACCAGACTTAGAATTTTAATGGATAGGTTTGAGTTACTTCGAATGGAAGAAACTGAGGACATTGTGTCATATGCTGCTAAGATTCATGAGATTTCTAATGAGTGCACAAGTCTAGGAGAATCTATCTCCAATGCAAGACTTGTGAGTAAGATTTTGAGGACCTTACCTGAAAGGTTCAACATAAAAGTGGCTATGATTGAGGAAACTAATGACACCAATACCGTAGGTCTAGATAAAATCGTAGGGATTTTGAATGTGTTTGAGCTAAACCTTGAAGCTCAGAAAAAGAACAAATCTCACAGTCTTGCTCTCAAAAGTGCTGCTGCACTTCTAAAAGAGCTTGTGAAATTATCCTCTGAGATTTACAAGTCAAATCTTGAAGAAGAGGATGTAGCTCTTATTTCAAAGAAATTCAGTTCAATACTGAAAAATAAAAGGTTGAATAAATTTCCTAACAGACCTACTCCCAGTGCTGCTGAAAAGCCAAAACCCAGCACTGACAAAGGATTCAAGAAACCAAGTTTTGAAAATAACAAATCCTCTGAGTCTATTCAATGTAGGACATGCCGTGGCTTTGGTCGTTATGCCAATGAGTGTGCTAACACACTTAAAAAGAAGGGTATGAGCTTAACTGCTACCCTTAGTGACAGTGAGGATGAAGATGAAGTAGCTAACATGTATATTATCAATTGCCATTCTGTGTTTAATGCTCTTTTTGCAGATATAGAGGATGAAGTTGCTGAAAATTCCTTGGATGTGGTCTCAGATGTGTACACATCTGGTGACACATCTGACCTGATGATGAATTGCTTCACTGTAAAAGGAGATTCAGATGATGAAGATAGGGACATTCCCTATGAGGAACTTTTTGCAACATACAAGGAGTTGCATACAGACTGAATGAAAAGATTGAACAAGATTGAGGTACTTGTAAAGGTAAATAAATCTCTTTCTGATAAATTGGCTACTTGTGAAGATGAAAAATCTATACTTTCAAAGGAAAATGATGTTCAAAAAGATACCATTGCTAAACTTAAAGTCCTTATAACCAAAAGAGAAGTTGAACTTGAAAAATTCAAAAATGGATGTGCAAAAGCTGAAAACACTATTACCAAGTGGACCAATAGTAAAATGAAACTTGATGAAGCTATCACTGTTGGTCAGCTTAACAAAACTGGTTTGGGCTTTGAAAATAATTTTGTAAAGGAGGGATGTGAGGCTTCTACCTCAAAAAGTGTGAAAAAACAAGTTTTTAAAGAAAAAGTCCTTTTGAGTGAGAAAAGACCTAGAAAGAGGCATTACATCTGCCATTACTGCCTAGCTCCTGGTCACATTAGACCCTTCTGTTACAAACTCAAGGCTGACAAAAAATCTGGATACTTCAATCAGCCTCAGATGTGTGAGAAGATGTATGCACATCCGAACACACATCCTGGTAATCTGAGACCTCTGCAACCCAAAAAGAAAGCTGTAAAGCAGTGGGTGGCCAAACCAATTGCCACCTGCAATGTTGTTTACTCTTCCCTCAAGAGTACTGTGTCTGGCTCTTGGTATTTTGATAGTAGGTGCTCTAGGCACATGACTGGAAACCAAGCAGTCCTTCTTGACTATGAAGTGATTAATGGAGGGAAAGTAAATTTTGGTGGAGGTGCTCAAGGAAAAATAGTTGGGAAAGGAACCCTAGATGTCAAGGGTCTCCCAAAACTGCACAATGTGTACCATGTGGAAGGCTTGAAAGCAACCTGATAAGCATCAGTCAACTGTGTGATGATGACCTCTATGTGAAGTTTGATAAGCACTTGTGTGAAGTGTTTGATAAGGATAACAAATGTGTGTTTACTGGTCCTAGATCTGCTGATAATTGTTACCAATTTGGTGACAATCTTTCTTGCCTAAGCTCAAAATCTAATGATGTCAATCTATGGCACCAAAAATTAGGGCATGCTAGCTGTAGAACTCTGGAAGAACTTCAAAGGTTTGAAGCTATTAAAGACCTCCCTAAACTTACCTTCAAGAACCCTGATGTCTGTGGTTCATGTCAAAAGGGAAAGCAAACAAAAGCATCACATAAAAGGTCCAAAAATGCTCCACTTCTAGGTGTTTGGAGCTGATTCATACTGATTTGATGGGACCTATTGAAGTAGAAAGCTTTGGTAGGAAAAAGTATGCCTTTGTGTGTGTTGATGATTATTCTAGGTACACTTGGGTAATGTTCTTAAGAGAGAAATCTGAAACCATTGGTGAGTTCAAAAATTGGTACAAAAGGGTTAGAAATCTTTATGGTCTTAAGGCTGTGAGGATTAGATCTGACCATGGCACTGAATATGAAAACCAAATGTTTACTAATTTTTGCAATTCTAAGGGAATCACTCATGAGTTTTCTGCACCAATCACCCCACAGCAGAATGGAATTGCTGAAAGGAAAAATAGAACCTTGCAAGAAATGGCTAGGGTCATGCTAAGTTCTAAAAACCTGTCCAAAAAATTCTGGGCAGAAGCCTTGAACACTGCTTGTCATATTGGCAATAGAGTGTTCCTAAGGATTGGTAGCACTGTCACTCCATACCAAATCCTCCTTGGAAAGAAGCCAACTGTGAAATACTTTCATGTGTTTGGATGTGTTTGTTACATTCTCAATGATAGAGAATATCTGTCCAAGTTTGATTCAAAGAGTGACAAATCAATTTTCATGGGCTATTCCACTAATAGTAGAGCTTACAGAGTATTTAATCTCAAAACTAAGACCATTATGGAATCTGCTAATGTTATATTTAATGACTCACTTGATCTTAACCTCAAGACTGCTGAGGATGATGTTTCAGGTTGCTTACTGGACTGGAAGGATGAGGAAACAGGTGCTGTAAAACCAACAGAAACTTCCAGTGCTGAAAAATAGATTGAACCTGATAAGGATGTAACCAAGGATGTGGACACATCTGCCTCCACATCCGAACCTACATCTGCTCCCACATCCACTCAAACTCCTGTAACTGAGGACAGTTCCTCTGATTCTGATCAGGATGATGCTCCAGAAGGTAATGTGGATGGGTGTGTGGATAGATCAAAGGATATTCCTTCAAAAATCCAGAAAAACCACCCAACTTCACAAGTTGTGGGAGATGTGCATGCTCAAGTGAGAACTAGACAAAAGGACAAAGTAGACTATAGAAAGATGGCTGGTTTGTGGAGTTGCTCCTCAGCATACTCCCAGGTAAGCTTTTGTTGTTTTGTTTCAAAGATTGAACCTAAAAATATTACTGAAGCATTGAAAGATGCTGACTGGATTCTTGCTATGCAAGATGAGTTGATTCAATTTGAAAAGAATGAGGTTTGGACTCTTGTCCCTAGACCCTCTCATGGTAATGTCATAGGAACCAAATGGATTTTTAAGAACAAAACTGATGAGCAAGGTGTGATAACTAGAAATAAAGCTAGGTTAGTTGCTCAAGGTTACACTCAAATTGAGGGAATTGATTTTGAGGAGACATTTGCCCCAGCTGCAAGGATTGAGTTCATTAGGCTTCTGTTAGCCATTGCTTGTTACCTCAAGATTACTCTTCATCAAATAGATGTTAAGAGTGCTTTTCTGAATGGGATATTAAATGAGGAAGCCTATGTTGAACAACCTAAAGGCTTTGTAGACTCCAAGTATCCTAACCATGTTTATAGGCTAAAGAAAGCTCTGTATGGGCTAAAGCAAGCCCCTAGAGCTTGGTATGGTAGGTTGACTGACCATTTGCTTCACCTAGGATTCAAGAGAGGTGAGGTTGACAAAACATTGTTTGTGAGGAAAAATAAAAGGGAGATTCTTGTGGCACAAATCTATGTGGATGATATTGTGTTTGGGTCAAATTCTGACCCTATGCTAGCTGAGTTTGTGGATAGCATGACTTCCACATTTGAGATGAGTATGGTAAGTGAGTTGAATTTTTTCTTAGGGCTACAGATTAAACAATTCAAAGATGGCATGTTCATCTCACAGTCTAAGTATGCCAAGAATCTTGTGCAAAAGTTTGAACTTGAACACTCTTCACATCAAAGAACACCAATGGGATCTTTCCAAAAGCTAAGTCATGATTCAGCTGGTGAGAGTGTTGATCAAACACTGTACAGAAGTATGATAGGAAGTCTGCTTTACCTCACTGCAAGTAGACCTGATATTTTGTACAGTGTGTGTCTCTGTGCAAGATACCAAGCCAACCCTAAGGTGTCCCATCTGAAAGCCTTAAAAAGAATCATTAGATATGTGGGACTGTGAACCTAGGACTGCATTACTCTAAAGAAACAAACACCAATTTGGTTGGGTACACTGATTCTGATTGGGCTGGAAATAGTGATGATAGAAAGAGTACCACAGGTGGATGTTTCTACCTAAGAAATAACCTTGTGTCTTGGTATAGTAGGAAGCAGAATTGTGTGTCTTTATCCACTGCTGAGGCTGAATATGTTGCCCTTGGGAGTTGCTGCACACAACTGATTTGGATGAATCAAATGTTGAAAGATTATGGATTGAATAGCAAAGTTTTGACTGTTTTTTGTGATAACAAAAGTGCCTTGGACATATCTAAAAATCCTGTCCAACATTCTAGAACAAAGCACATTGATATTAGACATCATTTCATTAGAGATCTTGTAGAACAAAAAACTGTGTGTCTGGAATTTGTTGGGACTGAAAATCAATTGGATGATATATTTACAAAGGCATTAGATTTGGAGAGATTTTCCTCATTGAGGAAGTCTCTTGATTTGTGTGATATCTAAGGTTGTGAGCACAAATGTGTCTCACATCCTCTAACACATTTTTATATTAGATTAACTGAAAAAAAAATAATTATAAAAATTAAAAATCAAAAAATACATATATATATATATATCATGCATTAGCACGAAATTTCTCAGTGTGGTCACTTGTGAGTCTTCATCTTGACATTGTTTTTGATCACTTAATTGTGGGCACTTCCTGGTCATGTCATCTTTTGATGACTTGATATAACCTTCCTAGGTATCTCACAGTGGGTGCTATAAAAGAAAAAAAAATATGTGTGAGAAACAGCTGCTTCACCCTTAGTATGAAGCCAGACCATTGTGATCAAGTGATTATCATAAGAAAACTTGAAATCAAACTTGACAAGATCATTGGGAAAAAGGGCTATCTTTGGGATCAAGTAAAGTGAAAGCTACTCACAATGCAAAAATTCACAACAAAAAATTGGTGAATGCATCCTAGAGGATGTGCAGATTGGATTATTGCTCATTGACTTTTTGTGATCTAAATGTGTCCCCATATGTGACTCACATCCTATGCCACATCCATAAGCTGAGAATTTTTCCATCACCTGTGTGTTTGCATCATGCTAGGCATACTGCATTTTTTAGGATATATAGGAGCTTTGTAAATATGCTAGTTAATTTATTTTCTTTCTTAATCTATTCTTTGATTTTATAGGTTTTTGATCTCCAAAATCTCTCATGAAATAAAAAGGTGTGTATCAATCCTTGTTTGAAAAGGTTGAAATATTCGAATGGGATTCTGATTTGAAAAAGATATGGCTGAATTATTTTTGTTTCCATAAAAATCTCTCAAAATCTTGTTTTATGTTGATCCCCTATTTCTTCGAAGGATTGGTTGTGTGTGGTAATCTCAAAGGTTTCTAGCCGTTGGAGGACTCCTAAGGAATTTGGGTTGTGTGAGACCTTTTTGGAGAAGGATTCCTAATTTTAGTTGGAAAGGGGGAGCTGTGAGTATTTATGAGACCTCACATCCGTCCCATCCCCCATAAACCCTTGCTAAAACCTTTTGTTCTTCCTTCCTTCTGCACACAATTTCACACACATTGCAATTAATTCCTTGTTACTGTTC
The DNA here is from genome assembly GCA_022495995.1 of Adenophora triphylla var. japonica. NCBI lineage: Eukaryota > Viridiplantae > Streptophyta > Magnoliopsida > Asterales > Campanulaceae > Adenophora > Adenophora triphylla. The sequence goes on along the minus strand of JAFEMH010006746.1, from coordinate 85,085 downwards.
AACCTAACGCTCTTGTGGTGTTTAAATGGCCGATCATTCTATCATTCGAGAGGAAGACGTATGAGAATTTGAGCCCCTTGATGTCGCCATTGCTGAAGCTCCTGTTACTTCCAACCCTGTGATTTCTAAATTTCTAGCTGAAATTCCTCCTCCCTCATCCTCTTCGAGCTCATCAATGGAGCGATCTCCCTCAAAATCCCCTACATTGGAACCATTGTCTGTTCCACCATCCTCTGAAAACCCTAAGGCTCCAATCTCTCCGGTTTCACAACCATCGATTGTCGCCCCTGTTTCTCCCTCTGTAGAACCTTCTTCAACCAAGAAGAGGAAGCTAACCCCTGCAAAACCTTTGTGCCATGCTGCGAACCCTGTTCCCCAACGCAATCTACGTCGATCGCATAGGGTTAGGAAGCTGTCAGAATCTGACAAGGCCAAGAACTTGAAGAAACCAGGTGGGAAGCCCTCTACTGCCATTACCCTTGAAGAAGAAGAAGAAGAAGAAGAAGAAGAAGAAGAAGAAGAAGAGGTAATTGCTCCTCTTGTTAGGACTAGGGCTCAATCTGCAAATCCTCCGCCCTCTGTTGTTGAACCTGTTATTGCTTCATCTGAACCTATTCCCCATGATGATCCCATTGGTCCTGTTCCATCCTCTGCTATTAAACCATCTGATCCCATTATTTCCATTCCTGCTCCTGTTCCTGTTGTTGATGCTCCTGTCCCTGAAGAGCCTTTAGCAAATATTTTGATGGAATTGAAAGGAAAGAAGAAAGTGGCTACTACTGACCTAGAGCCCATTGAAGAAGAAGCTTATGAATCTGAGTCTAGCTATGATAGTGATGATACAGCCTCAGATGTCAACTACAAGCTGGGAAGGGATGAGATTGAACAAGAAAAGGAAGACCAAGAAAAGGATACCTCTTCTGGTGATGAGACAGAGGAAGAATCTGTCAAAGAGCAAGCTCCTGCAAAGGATGTGTCTGAAGATGTGCACACATCCAGACGCACATCCACCAGAAAGAAGGCTGATAAGGGTATTTCTTCAACTCTCTCTGTAACGACCCTAACCCTAGGCACTAATTTAACTTCATATTGTGTGCTTTTAATATTATCGTTAATATTATGTGTTCATTTTATATCTTTAAATTTCTCATACTAGGATAAAATGATAAGAAAATAAATAATGTTCTAAGGGAAAAATAATAATTAAAAATAAATAAAGTAATAGAATGGAGTGGTAATAAAATGGACAAATAAAATGTTGTTGGTTGGGAGAATTATTTTAAATTTTGAAAGAATTGTTATAGGGAATTTTGAGTGGGGGACAAATTCCCCCAAAATCCTCCCTCTTGGCCGCCCCCCCCCCCCTTTTTCCCCCTTTACCATTATTTACTCCCTCTTCCTCCAATCATCCTCCTTCTTCATCTTCTTCCTCCTCCCTTTCTCTCTCAAATTTTCCATGGAAGCCATGGATAAAGCTTCACCCTCCCAAGATCAATCCTTCACCAATGGTAGATCCGAGAGTACTTTTGGAATCGGGAGACCAAGAGGAATTCTTCAAGCCAAAGAAATCCATGATCCATCTCCCATTTAAGTGAGTTGTTATGACCTTCCCTTCTTTAAATGTTCATGAATATTTAATGTTGTTATTGTTGTTCTAATGGCTATTTGATGCTTTGGGAAGCCTTCTTGGATTTGAGGAAAATGTTAGTGTTATAGAAAGTGTTGTTGTTCTTGGAAGTGTTAAAGAGTAGAAGTAAATGGGTTGGATTGGATTAAATGGAAATCTTGAAAATTTGTAGTATATTGGATGGAAATCTAAGTGAGAATGATTTAGAATTAGGAAATGATACTTTGGGATTAAATGAGTTAAAATGAATTTAATAAAGTTAGAATTTCCTTTAAGTTCACAAATTAAAGCTCACTTGGTTGAAAAGTTGGTTTCTTGAGAATCATGTGATAAATGACTTAGAATTATAACACATTTGGGTTTAAAATGATTTATTATGTAAAAAATGAAGTTAGTAAGCTTTCTAGGTTTACACAAAATAAAGGAAACTTGGTTGGGAACAAATGGGTGTAAGTGATGAAGGATTTCGCTTCTATGTTGATTCTCGAGCTCAGTCACGAGTCGTGCCCCCGTGGCACGAGTCGTGCCCGAGGTGTGGGACGAGTCGTGACTAGGGTTATAAGGAAGTCGTGCCTCGGTAAGGGACGCATGATTCAGAGGAAGCGCAATGGGCACGAGTCGTGCCCCTGGGGGGACGAGTCGTGCCCCGGCCTCGGTTTTTCACATCAAGTTTAGAGTTGTTCAAACCTAATCAAACTCGAACCAAAATGGAATCTCTTTAACCTAGATTAAAGTAGAATACTTTGGCTACACATTGACATCCTAAGAGATCAAAATGGAATTGGGGAAGTACTTTAAATGTTGCTTGGAAAGCGCTAGTTAACCTAGTTTGGTAACTTAGCGTAAATGATTCTAACTTGGTAAATTGAACTTGGATCTTCATAGAGGCCTTGTATTATTGTATAAAGACCTTGTAGGATGGATTGATGGTATTTCCTTGCCTTACTTTGAGTTCATATACATTGGTTATATTATGCATAGTGTGTTGATTTATTGTTGCACTATGATATTGGTTGGACATGAGTATATTTACCATGTTGATATATTGTTATCCCTTTTTGTGGATTGTATTCAAGTATCTATTATGTGCTTGATAATGTTGAATACTTGTTATAGTATTTCTGTCGTTATGATATTGTTGTAGGATTCCCTACTTTGGAATTCCTAAACCTGTACATGTTGATACAAAGATTTATAGCCGTTGTGCTAATATGTTGAATACTTGATATAGTATTGCTATCTTCATGATATCTTTGTTGTGGTATGTATCCCTACTTTGGATCATACAATGTTTGGTTAAGCAAGTATGTTATTACTGTGCTTAGTTATGTAAATCCAACTGGTATTGATTTATTTGTTTGTTGGACAATGTATGGAATTATAATGGCATCGAGCCAAGTTCATTATAATTCATACATTGGTAACCCAATTGTCCCCCTTGTGTGGGATTTGTGGGCTAGCATCTCCTTTTGAGGTAGATGGTCTAGTTTCACCGGGGATATGACTGTGTGTCGAATCCCTATGGTACCGTTATTGTTCATGGTTTCGGAACCGCTTCTTCAACCGTGCCGTTGCTCGGTTGTGTATATCCTTTTGGAGATGAAACCTTGGCTCAGTATCCTTCTAAGTGTTACTTTATCGTACTTATGTGTTGTGATATATTCATGCTGAGATGGTCGTTGTTTCCAACCGGTATGGGACGGTTGGCGGCAGGGAGCCTCTCGGGTTATGTGGATATGTCTTTTGATGTGTTGCATCTTATATGGCATATTGCTGCATTCATAATAGCTCATTGAGATTTATTCTCACCCCTCTCCCTTTACTGTTTTAGATTCCGAGACAGGTGGACCGACCAAGTAAGGGCGGAAAGGAGTTTAGAAGTGGTATTTTGGGAATTGTCGGGTTATGTTAGATTGGTGTAGAAAGTGTTTGTTAACATAATTCTTTTAAAGGGTTGTATTCATAAACTTTAATTTCATACTATATTCGATATCTTTTGCAACTAAAACCGTTTATTATTTTCGTGGTTGGTTAACTCTCCCTCCAACGTGAAAGGAGTAGAGTTACTTTGAAATGGTTGTGTTTAAGTTTTGGGAGATGAAATCAAAGTTTTTAAAATATTAGGAGAATTGGGTTAGTTTGAGGACGCTCCAGCTCGGGACACGTGTAGGTTCCGGGTCGGGGTCCTCACACTCTCCATTACTCCTACCCCTAAACCCTTTTCTAAGAAATTTTTAACCAAGAAGGCCTCTGATAGGTTTGGTCTAATTTCTAATAAGGCTTTTATTGTGGAGATGAAAAGAGATATAGAAACTTTCTTTAAGTTAGGGATGGATAAATTTTTTGAAGAGAGAGGCTTATTTTTAACTGTGGATCACCCTCTCCCATTCTACCCTAAGATCATCTATGAGTTCTATGCCAACTTGACTAAAGGGCTAGATAGATTCTCCACTCCCCTCTTTGTCTATGTTAGAGGAAAGTTTGTTCCCTTTTCTCCTGTTGTAATCAATGATTTTCTTGGCCTGGATGACTCTTTGGATCAGCTGGTTGCTATTTCTGATGAAGAGCTTGTGACTGCTATCACCCATGGAAAGGTAACCACTTGGCCTGTGAAGCCAAAAGATTTGGGAAGTGGCTCTTTATCCTCTCTTTACTGTTTTCTCCATTCTATTTTAGTTGCCAATCTTTGCCCCTCAAATAACAAGACCTCAGTTACTAGGGTGCAAGCTCTCCTTCTCTATAGATTGGGCATTAAGAGAAATATCAACTTTGAAGATTTCATTTTTAGGAAGATTTGTGCCTATGGAGAGTCACCATCTAAGAAGTGGTCTTTACCCTATCCCTCTTTGATCTCTCAAATCCTGATTGCCAATGGAGTTAAGCCTGAGAAAGGAGAAGAAAAGTTTGATAAATTTGATCTGTTTAAGGAGACCAAAACCCTTCTAGACTCTAAGCAAAGATATGTTGATCTCCCTTTGGGTACTGTCCCTGAAATGTCTATGCCAGATGTGGACACAATTGAACCCACATCTGCAGATCCTTTTGCTGCTCAAATGAAGGACTTGGATGCTGAGATAGCAGTTGCTGAATCTCATTCCTCTGCATTGACTGATCAACTGCAAGCCTCAATTTCTCATGCCAACAACCTTAAAGCCCTTAAGGCTAATCTCCTCAGATGGCATGCTACACTTTCTGCTCAAAAAGGGGGAGATGAACCTGTTGCTGTTGGAAATAAAGTTTGGAATACTGCTGTTTCTGCTGCTAGCTGGAGGGGCTGGAAACTTTGAATTAAGGGGGAGAAGACTTTTTGATAGTTGTTTTTTATGGTTGCTAAGACAATTTTTAATTTCTGTTTCAGTTTTTAGTTTTTAAAACAATGGGTTGTAATAGCTTTAATTAGGATGTTTCTGAATGGTTGTTTTGCTGCTGCTTTTTAATGAACTGCTGCTTTTTTGTTCTAACCTGGTTTATGCAGTGTTTATGTGTGGATGTGTATACATATCTGGACACACATCCATTCAGGGGGAGTTCTGTTTTTTTATCTATATTTTGTGGTTTCTATAAATCTTTGGTTTTGATCAGAAAGTCCAAAATAGGGGGAGATTGAAAGCGTGAGCTTTTTTAGGGAACCTTAGTGTTTCCTTATTTCAAAAGACTTCTTTAAAGGAAAGAAGATTTTGGGACTATCATGGAAGATTTATTATTGTCCTGCTAGGACATTGTAAATATAGTAAATATCTTTTATTTATGTACATAGTTTTATATTAGGACTAACCTACTAATATTTGATTTCCTTGTGAGTGTGTTTATGTTTTCTTATAGGAAAAGAAATCTCACAAAGGAAGATGTTGATTACGTGAAGATCTTCTCCATGGTGCATTATAAATACAAGACATTCAGCACAAGAGAAGACAAGAATTTTAAGAGAGAAAATTACTTGTTCTTCACAGTTGTCAACATTGTGTTTTTAGGTTGTGAGTGAGGTTGTGCCTTACATCCGTAACTCACATCTAGATTTTCATAGAGTTCTTTGTTTTACTTCTGACTAGAATAGGTCCTACTTGGGAAAGGGGAGTTGTTCTTGTCGTAGAAGGTGATTAGATAGCCTCTTACGTCATAGCACAAGCAGACCACAATTAGGAGAGAGAATGAGTAGTAAATATTCTTTGCCAAAAAAGAAAAGGTGAAGCTTCTAACGGAACGTCATTTTGGGTAATTGGTGAAGTTATTAATGGAACGGAGGGAGTATTCACTAACTATTTTCTACCATACTTTCTCTTTCCTACATCACTGTTCATACACTTTATTCTACTATACATTTTCTCTTTTTTCTACATCACTTTTTTAAATTCTCGTGCAAGACAAAAACCCTCTTCAAACGGAACGGCGAGAGTATAGTCCCGGCTGAAATGTCTCAAAATATGTTCGGCACGGGAATTAAGAAATAAATATATAATGTAAAAAGTGTATAGTGAAATAAATATTGTGAGTATGAAAGTGATGTAGGAAAGAGAAAGTGGGGTAGGAAATAGTTAGTGGATATTTATTGTGAGTCTGATAAGTGGATCCCACAAATAAAAAAGTAATAAAAAACTTTCTTTTTTTTTGTTGAGACATTTTAAATGAGACGCCCAAAAAGAAAAGTCGAGACATTTCAGCCGGGACGGAGGGAGTATAACATTTGAACAAAAATCATTTCACCTCTCTAAGAACAGTACACGGCCCCTATGCTATTATTACCTCTGAGAACTCCCTTCTCACGCTACCCTCCTCACTGTCACTGCACTACCGTCGCCGCTAGTCCCTGTTCCATCATTAGATAGCCTCTTACGTCATAGCACAAGCAGACCACAATAAATTGATTTGTGGTCCTACTATTTACACTATCCACAAATAAATAGTGTAAGAAATCTTAAAATACTTCATCCGTTTCAAAATATTTGTCTCATTTAATTTTTTTGTTGAATTTTGATCATAAATTTATGAGAGATTAATCATGTTCATGAAATTCTAAAAGTTGTTGTTGATAATATTGTTAATGGTGAATCAATAAATACTCCCTCTGTCCCAATAATAAGTTCACCATTTTGGTCCCGACACGCAAATTAAGGGTGAAGAAAATGTTGTGAGTATAATAGTAAAATAGGAGACAGAATGAGTGGAGAAAATAGTAAATTTGAAAAGTGTTGTGAGTGTAATAGTGAAATAGGAGAGAGAATGAGTAGTAAATATTCTTTGCCAAAAAAGAAAAGGTGAAGCTTCTAACGGAACGCCATTTTGGGTAATTGGTGAAGTTATTAATGGAACGGAGGGAGTATTCACTAACTATTTTCTACCATACTTTCTCTTTCCTACATCACTGTTCATACTCTTTATTCTACTATACATTTTCTCTTTTTTCTACATCACTTTTTTAAATTCTCGTGCAAGACAAAAACCCTCTTCAAACGGAACGGCGAGAGTATAGTCCCGGCTGAAATGTCTCAAAATGGGTTCGGCACGGGAATTAAGAAATAAATATATAATGTAAAAAGTGTATAGTGAAATAAATGTTGTGAGTATGAAAGTGATGTAGGAAAGAGAAAGTGGGGTAGGGAATAGTTAGTGGATATTTATTGTGAGTATGATAAGTGGATCCCACAAATAAAAAAGTAATAAAAAATTTTCTTTTTTTTGTTGAGACATTTTAAATGGGACGCCCAAAAAGAAAAGTCGAGACATTTCAGCCGGGACGGAGGGAATATAACATTTGAACAAAAATCATTTCACCTCTCTAAGAACAGTACACGGCCCCTATGCTATTATTACCTCTGAGAACTCCCTTCTCACGCTACCCTCCTCACTGTCACTGCACTACCGTCGCCGCTAGTCCCTGTTCCATCATTAGATAGCCTCTTACGTCATAGCACAAGCAGACCACAATAAATTGATTTGTGGTCCTACTATTTACACTATCCACAAATAGTGTAAGAAATCTTAAAATACTTCATCCGTTTCAAAATATTTGTCTCATTTAATTTTTTTGTTGAATTTTGATCATAAATTTATGAGAGATTAATCATGTTCATGAAATTCTAAAAGTTGTTGTTGATAATATTGTTAATGGTGAATCAATAAATACTCCCTCTGTCCCAATAATAAGTTCACCATTTTGATTTTGGCACGCAAATTAAGGGTGAAGAAAATGTTGTGAGTATAATAGTAAAATAGGAGACAGAATGAGTGGAGAAAATAGTAAATTTGAAAAGTGTTGTGAGTGTAATAGTGAAATAGGAGAGAGAATGAGTAGTAAATATTCTTTGCCAAAAAAGAAAAGGTGAAGCTTCTAACGGAACGCCATTTTGGGTAATTGGTGAAGTTATTAATGGAACGGAGGGAGTATTCACTAACTATTTTCTACCATACTTTCTCTTTCCTACATCACTGTTCATACTCTTTATTCTACTATACATTTTCTCTTTTTTCTACATCACTTTTTTAAATTCTCGTGCAAGACAAAAACCCTCTTCAAACGGAACGGCGAGAGTATAGTCCCGGCTGAAATGTCTCAAAATGGGTTCGGCACGGGAATTAAGAAATAAATATATAATGTAAAAAGTGTATAGTGAAATAAATGTTATGAGTATGAAAGTGATGTAGAAAAGAGAAAGTGGGGTAGGAAATAGTTAGTGGATATTTATTGTGAGTATGACAAGTGGGTCCCACAAATAAAAAAGTAATAAAAAAATTTCTTTTTTTTGATTGAGACAATTTAAATGGAACGCCCAAAAAGAAAAGTCGAGACATTTAAGCCGGGACGGAGGGAGTATAACATTTGAACAAAAATCATTTCACCTCTAAGAACAGTACACGGCCCCTATGCTATTATTACCTCTGAGAACTCCCTTCTCACGCTACCCTCCTCACTGTCACTGCACTACCGTCGCCGCTAGTCCCTGTTCCATCATTAGATAGCCTCTTACGTCATAGCACAAGCAGACCACAATAAATTGATTTGTGGTCCTACTATTTACACTATCCACAAATAGTGTAAGAAATCTTAAAATACTTTCTCCATTCCAAAATATTTGTTTCATTTGATTTTTTTGATGAATTTTGATCATCAATTTATGAGAGATTAATCATATTCATGAAATTCTAAAAGTTGTTGTTGATAATATTATTAATGGTGAATCAATAGGAATTTTTAAAATTTCATGAACATTAAATTGTCATATATTTGTGGTCAAAGTTCAACAAAAAAATCAAATGGGACAAACATTTTGGGACGGAGGGAGTATTAAAAAAAAAACAAAAAAACTACTCCCTCCTTCTCGATTCGATTTTAGGTTACTACTTTTCTTTTTGGTTTGTCTCGATTTAAGGTTCATACTTGCTTTATTTCTAAAATGACAAAGAATTTTTACTATTCTCTCCACTCATTCTCTCTCTTATTTTACTTTTATACTCACAATATTAATCAATTTACTATTTTTCCCATTAATTATCTATCTTATTTAATTTTTCATATTCACAATACTTTTACCATCTACACATTTTTCTTAATCTCCGGACAAAACCTACTAAGAGCATCCACAATGGTAAAGCTCTCTAGATAGCTTTTTTTTTATATTTTCTATGAGTCACATCATTATAATTCAAAATTTAAAAACCTCAAGCACTTTTTCACAATGGTAAAACTCCTCTTTCAACTTTTTTATGGGTCCCATATGTAAAAAAGAGTGAATGACTTGCATAGAAAATGTGTAGTGAACATATCAAAAGTGTCAAGTTGGACCAAAGGAATAAAGCCCAATCACAAGCGGCCTTGACCATCACATTCTCAATGAGGCTGGCCCAATCAGAACAAGGCCCAAGGCCCATCTCTTGTATCAGTCGACTAAGCCCATGGTCCGACCTACTAGGTCCCGACCTAATTTAGTCCGACTTCATGATCCATATCATAATTCGGGTACGAACCATGCTCTACCCGCCAGTCAGGTCGACCATTCCACAAGTGGCGACCTCGACCTGATCACCAAGCGTCGACCTGACATTTGAGGACGCATGTGGGTCAACCTTTCCATAACAACCTCCCTACAAATCGTGACAGCATGTGCACGTTCACATGACTGAATAACCGCTGCTATAATCTCGGAGGACATGTCTCCTCACCAAAAATACATTACTCTTACCTATAAATACTTCATCACTACCAACGGTGCAAAGGTAACTGCCATTTTGCTATCAGAATTCATTATTCTATACATTTTGAGCTATAAACAACGGTAATCTTACTTCTCACGCCCGAGCGTCCTCGCCGGAGACACATCCGGCTAGTCGTGGGTTCTGCTGTGTCAAGGAGCCAGTGTGATCAATCCCGCCACGTGGAGGAAGATTGATAAGCACATTTCCCGCAAAGCATCGCTTTGGTTCCATTGCCGGAACGTGCTTTAGACTTGACTTCGAAAACTTCATCAACCCGCAACAATGGTGACTTAAGGACACGTATCCGAGGCTTCACTGGGCACGAGGAAGTGAACAACAACAACAATACCAACGTTGGAAATGCAGATTTGCCTCCTCCTCCCCCTCCTCAACGACATCATGCTAGGGCGACACGCTCTAACAGCCGTGGCCGATGGCGGGGGATTGCGATGCAAGGAGAGAAAAGCGTCCTATGGAAGGACAAGGAGCTCCACCTCACCCAAAACGCATAACCGGGCAAAGCACGTGGGAAGCAGGTGTCCCTCCACTAATCCCATGAGCAAGAAAGAAATGATGCCGGAGCGAGCCTGCATTCTCGGCCGACTTAATAGCCATGGAGGAGGCGTAATGTGCCGACATACGCCCGAGAGAGTGGCACCCGCTCAGGTTTCTAATGGGCAACAAAGCCGGGAGTGCTAGGCCAAATGAAGGTGTGGGACGTAACGGCGAGGACAGTAATGGTACGTCGAGCTCCCACTATAGTTCATGTGCCGAGTAATGATTTAAGAGCTAGCCTCAATGTAAACAGAGAGCAGGAGGCTCAATCTCGATTTGAGGACTCAAGCTAATGTACCAATAGAAATGTACATGTTTCCCGCCAGTAACACAGAGATCGTGGTCTCAAAGAGACGTAAATGGGCATAGGTCGCCCGCAGAGGGGAAAGGCGCAGTCACCTCATGGAGATCACAGCGCAGGTCGCCGCTCGCCGAGAGGCGCAGTCGCCTCAAAGAAGTAAATGTACATAGATCTCCAATAAGATCGTAAAGGACCAATTCTCACAGGGACGTAAGGAGTAGGCAGTGACTCCCCCGTAAGTGAAGGCCGAGGTCCAATGCCGCTCCTCCAGAGATGAGAGACCCGATGCCAGAGAATGGTTGTTGATGAAAAAGAAATTTGAGCAATGGGAGGAGGAGAAGAAAAGAGACGGGAAAGGTTGAACGAATTGACTTTGCTCTTCGACCTTTTTCCAAAGAAATCGAGATAGTCGACCTCCTCCTACTTTCGTGTTGCCTCTTCCGGAGAAGTACTGGGTCGACAAATGCCAGGAGCCACATATCTCATCCGGAAGCCACTATGTGTTTTGTCGCCAATGAGGATGACAACATGTGCAAAGCTCTCCTAAGCACACTTACCGGGCAAATTTTTAACTTGGTTCAATGGTTTGGCCGCCGGTAGTATCACCACATGGGCATGCTTCGTAACAAAATTCTTAGATCGCTTATCGACCGCAGGAGCTCGAAAGATAACCGTCACCGATCCGAATAACTTGGTGCAGTGGTAAGAATGAAAGCTCGATGAGCTATTTCACCAAGTTCAAAGAGATGGTTGATAAAATAGAGGAAGACCTCACAGACAGGAGGTAATCAATTGCTTCCGAAGTGGTATTTCCTCGTAAGACATGGACTACGAGCTCACAAGCCCGAACGGTCACAACTCGACAGAGTTGTTTGAAAAGGTGTATAATGTCGCTCGGCCGAGGAAAGGAAAGAAAAGAAGAACGGTAAGAGCCCCAAGGTTGAAGTCGCCGACGATAAAAAGGACTCCAACAAGAATGGGGGAACAATAAAAATGGAAAGAATGTAACTAGGGCGACAGAGAAGGTGCCCGAAGCTTTCACTCCCTCACGGTGAGTCGAACCGAGATTTTAAATGCCGTCGAGCCGGCTCCTCCGGCCCCAATGAATCCAGGCAACAAGTTTAGGCGGGACAACGCAAGTACCGCGACTACCACAAAGACACCGGTCATCTCACAGAGGATTGCTTGGGATTAAAGCGTATCATCCAGAGAATGGTCGACTGTGGAGACTCGAAGCTTATGTGAAGAGACCTCAAGCCGGGGAGGTGAGCAGCCAGCAGTGGGCAACAAGGACCTAGGCAGCCTAGATCCGAACCTCGGGGTCATCACCGAACAAGCAAGCAACACGGCCATCAAGCACAAGATATTCCAGCTCAATAAGGCCCCACATGTGCCTCCAAGGAGAGAAGTAAGAGATGAAGCACCGCCTTCTACCCCCATGAATTGGCAACCAATATGGCGGCTAGGGAGCAAGTTCTCGTCATCCCAGTCTCATTGATGGATGTACGACGAGCGTACTCTTAGTCGACACGGGGCCTCGCAAGGATATTTTGTTTTATAAAACTTTCAAGGAGATGGGTCTTAATGATGAACAACTGAGAGATATGATGGCAGTGTCGAGGGCTTCACCAACCACCGAGTTGATGCTAAAGGCCGATAGTGCTCGACGTCGACCTAGGCCAAAGACCCCTCAGATTGTCTCGAAGGTACAATTTATCGTAATTGATGTAAATAGTGACTATGCCGCCATACTTGGAATTCCCGGACAGTGTCGCTCTTGGAATGGTAGCATCAATTCCTCACCGAGTAAAGTTCCCCACACCCGCCGGAGTGGGTTGCGTACAAGGCACACTCGTGCTTATCTCGGATCATGTTCTAAGAGAAAGAAAGAAAAGGGAGCTAGAGATTGAGACCGCCGATGGTTACTTGAAGCCGTCTCGCCCGGGCCACCAAAACTACCCGACCGTCAACAATCACCGACGTGGTAGAGTCGACCTATCGCTCAAATGACGAGGTCATGCTTGAGTCGACACGTCACTCTAACACCACCGAGGTCGATTCGCATGTAGTTATGGTCGATCAAGTCGTCATAGGAGACCTATGCCTCCAGATAGACAATAACTCTGGGGCCCCTACCAACAAGGTCAGACAAGCTTCGATGATATGATAGCCGAGGAGGCTCCACACTTGGGAGCCGAGGAAAGACAAAAGGTCGTGAAATCATAGTGGAGACTCTACAATTCGTAGATGGACCAGAGCTAGAAGCCGTGGATGAGCTAGAGTCGCAATCACCAACCCTTCTTACCCCGATCAAAAATTCAGATTGGGAAGCAGCCTATCGCTTGAAGAGCGAGCGTAAATCATCAAGCTACTCAAAGAAAGTAATGATGTCTTTGCATGGAGAGTAGAAGACATGAGGGGAATCAAGGAGGAGGTCGCCGTTCACAGACCGGAAGTCAACCCGACCATAAAGCCGAGACCCCAAAAGTTGAGAAGTTTTGCTCGCGACAAGGAAGAGGCTATCAAAGCAGAGGTACAAAAACTTTTGAGTGCAGTGTATAATCAAAGAGGCCACTCATACAACGTGGTTGGCCAACGTGGTCATGGTGAAGAAATCGAATGGCAAGTGGCGGATGTGTGTCGACTTCACTACTCTCAATCTAGCTTGCCCAAAGGATAGCTATCCTCTTCCTAGAATTGACAAGCTTGTTGATTCCATTGCCGGTCATTCCACTCTCGCCCTCGGATGCTTACTCGGGATACCACCAGCATAAAGATGCACGAGGATGACGTAGTGAAGACGGCATTTCAGTACTGGAGGCATCTACCGCTACAATATGATGCCTTTTGATTGAAGAATGCAGAGCTACATATCGAGGATGGTGAACAAAGTCTTTGCCTCACGATTGGTCGAAATATGGAGGCCTACGTTGACGACATGGTCATTAAAACTAAGGCCGGGAGTCACGTGGTCGACCTAAAGGAGACATTCGCCAATTTACGAGCAAACGACATGAAGCTCAACCCCAAAAATGTGTGTGGGAGTGGCACCGGCAAGTTCTTGGGATTCATGGTATCTCAAAGGGGCATAGAAGCTAATCCCGAGAAGATAAAGGCTTTAGTCGACATGAAGGCTCCTACCCGTGTCAAAGAGATGCAATGACTTAACTAAGGGTAGCAGCTCTTGGTCGCTTCATATCTAAATCGCCAGAGAGATCTCTCCCCTTCTTCAAAGCGCTGAGGGGGACGAAAAGCTTTGAATGGACGACCGAATGTCATTCGTCGTTCCAACAATTGAAGGATTATCTTGCTACTCCACCTCTCGCTCGCAGCCCGACGACCGGTGAGACTTTATTTGTGTATCTATCCGTAGGAGACAAGTCGCTTGCCGCAGATTGATTAGAGAGGATGAAGGGCTTCAAGCTCGTGTACTATATCAAAGAAAGCTTTATCGATGTGGAAAGCAGTGTATTACAACGCTCGAGAAAGTCGCTTATGCTCTAGTCGTAGCTTCAAGAAAGTTACGGGCTTATTTTCTCGGCTCATCCAATCGTGGTTCTTACCAATGCTCCTTTAAGAAAAATACCGCACAAGCCGGAGAGTTCGTGTCGACTACTCATTCGGGTCAATTGCCCTCACCGAATTTGACATTGAGTATCGACCTCGAAAGGCGTTGAAGGCTCAAGCTCTAGCCGACTTCTTGGTCGAGCTTACGTTCACCAAGGAAGATGACGAGCAAATGAGCTCCAAAAGAAAAGGGCAAAGTGGAAAGAGCCGTAGTCACAAGTCGCCATCACTCTACCCGTCGATTGTTGGAAGGTCTATTCAGACGGGTCAAAGCAACCAAAATGTCGTGGGAGCCGGAATTGTCTTGGTCGAGCCGTAGTCTGGGACTGTTTACGAGGAATCGCTAAGGTTCAAATTTGACGCTTCCAACAACCAAGCCGAATATGAAGCCTCGATTGCAGCCTATCGAGTATGCCAAGTGTTTTGGAGCGACTAAGATCATGGCTTACCGTGATTCGCAGCTGATAGTCAACCAGGTCGAGGCGAGTATGAGGTGCTCAAAGGCCACATTGATCAAATACCGCGACCGGTGAAAGAACCGATAAAGGACTTAGAATTCGGGAGATTCAAAGGATTGGAAGAGAAGATAACGAGCCGGCCGACCTCCTTTCGAAACCGGCTACTTCGATGAGCCACATGGCGAGCCTATCTCCTTCCTCGAAAATCCAAATGGCGAGAGGGTAAAAATTCAAAGGCATAGATGATCCCTCAAGAAATTGGACTCGTGGAGAAGTGTTGGATCGAGGAAATGAAAGCATACTTAGAAAGTGGCGAGCCGCAGCAGGACGAGAAGAAGGCTCGAGCTATCAAAAAGAAAGCTCCGAGATATGTCATTCAAGGAGGCGACCTGCTCAGAGATCTTATACTCGGCCATTGCTAAAGTGCATCCATCCCCAAGAGGTCGCCTCTATTGATACACGAAGTGCATAGTGGAATTTGTGGTGGACACCGGGGGCCGTGGACTCTGCCGACAAATTAATCACGTTGGGATACTATCGGCCACACATGAGAGCCGACACTCACAACTTTGTTCAAAGCAATGTGATCAATGCCAAAGGTTTGCCAACCTTCCCCTACGTGCCTACAACAGAGCGTACTCCCGTGATCGCAGCTTGGCCATTTGATATGTGGGCGTCGACTGATTGGACCCTTCCCTCCCGCCCGAGGAAACCGGCAAGTACGTGATAGTGGCCATAGATTACTTCACCAAATGGGTTGAGGCCAAACCACTAGCTCGCATCACGCAGGAGAATGCTATTAACTTCATACACGACTTCATTTGGTGTCGGTTTGGTTTTCCTCGAGCTATAGTGTCCGACAATGGGTTACAGCTTCTCCTGCACTTTCGAAACAGAGATGAAGCGAGTGGGAATCAAACATTGGAAATCCTCTCGTCGCCTATCCTCAAGGAAATGGGCAAGCCGAAGCAAAGAAATAAACTTGTTCTATCTTCGCTCAAGACTCGGGCTCGTAGGTCGACGAAACAATTGGTCGGGACGAACTCCCCTCGCTTCTCGGGGCGCTCGTACAACCACTGGGGCCTACGGGGAAACCCCTTTGCTCTCACATATGGGTCGAGGCCACGGCACCCGCCGAGCTCGATTCCCTACGGCTAGAGTGACCTTCTTCGATCAAGAGCGTAATGACACCAACAGTTGATCGACTTGGACCTCGATCGACGAGAAGCGAGAAACAAACTTACCTCCGAATGGTCAATTACAAGCAATGACTAAAAGTTATCACGACAAGAAGGTCAAGGCAAGGTCTTTCCAAGTGGGAGATTATGTATTGAGAAAGATTGAGGCAACGGGTAGAAGGACCCAGCAGTAACAAGCTATCTCCTAATCGGGAAGGTCCCTATGTAGTCACTCGAGTCGTCAAGGAAGGAACCTACATGATAGCTCATCTCCGGAGGTGACGAGTCAAGCACCCTTGGCATGCTACTCACCTCATCAAATACTACTTCTAATCTTCGCTCAAACTTCAAAGCTTGTGTTTAGTTCTAGTTTCAAGACGATGTAAGCATGTTTCCTATTTCAATGAAAAACGCAGCTTTATTCGATCAAACATACCGTTACATTAACGTCAACAAGCTCGACTCTTAGTCGCCTTCGTTTTAACAAGCTCGATTCTTAATCGCCTTTGTTTATTTAAACAAGTCCGACTCTTAGTCGACTTCGTTATAACGAGCTCGACTCTTAGTCGGGCTCGTTCTAACAAGCTCGATTCTTAATCGCCTTCGTTTATTTAACAAGTCCGACTCTTAGTCGACTTCGTTCTAACGAGCTCGACTCTTAGTCGGGCTGCTTCTAACAAGCTCGATTCTTAATCGCCTTCGTTTATTTAACAAGTCCGACTCTTAGTCGACTTCGTTCTAATGTACTCGATCCCTGGCCGCTTGTTAGATTTAGCTCGACCCTAGGTCAGTTAAAATAATAAGAGCAGGTTCGACTCATGGTCAATCTTGTTCACAGGGAAAAGTTAACCAAGTCTGAGGTCGACTAAATCGACAAGATTAGGTCGCCTCTGGGCTCAAGTTGACTTATTTGCCCTATCTATATCTAGCTCGACACTTAATTCAACAAGCATACAAACATGCAATCAAGAAAGGTTGGCTACGATTAAATATGAACAAGTCTCCCTAAAGCGGGCTAAGACTTAAAATATGATAACTTGTTTCTATGCCTCCCAAAAACTGGGCCAAGGCATTCAGATAATGTTAAAGACAAAAAAGCAAAAATGTTTGGAACTTGTTCGATTACAATAACCATTAAAATCAAGGTCTACTCAGAAGAAATGCCTTCAATTGGACCGGCGACGGACGTTGGATCGACCTCAGTCTGATCACCCACAGTAGATGGCTCACCAAGAACATTTTCGGGCCTCGATAAACCACCTTCCGTGAGTCACTGATAGTGAACTTTGGGGTCTCCTCGTCAAAAGCCGAATCCTCATATTCGTCGAGCTCAGCCAAGATAGTGTTGAAATTAACCTTTTCAATATCAGTTGGTTCCCAAGGTGATGCCTCTGCAGCTTCATCATCTTTCTTTATGAGCTCCAGGTCGTTGTCGTTGAATGGCACCAAAGAATGACCTTGTCGGGCTGTAGTGTTATATTGATCTTCAGAGGCCCATGTGGCTAACTCAAGCTCGATGGAAATATCGATGTAAGGATCCACTATGATTCGCCGAGCCATATGTCTCGAGACTCCACCTCGTAGAACCCCTGGCTTCTTCAAGATATATTGGTTGAGCTCATCGTCGTCTTTGTAAGCCTTAACAAAGATCCTCCTTGGCACTCTTCACAAAGATTGGCGAGTTCAACCTCCCATTTAAGTCTAGCCGCTTCAAGCTCTTCCTCGCTTCGCCAAGGTGATGTGCCATTCTTCCAACCGCCGAGTCGCCACTTCAAGATCCGCAGCCTATGGCTTTTCTCCTCTTTGAGAGCAAATGAGCTCTTTATTGGCCTCACCCAACCGGCCCCGTGCTTCTTCCTTGGCCTTGATCTCATTATCTTTCACCAGCCTTCAAGGCATCATACGAGTTGTCCAAATCAGAATCAGGACTCCTTCACCGTCCAAACTCGCCTTCAACTTAGCATGGTCCTCCTTCGCCTCTCCCATCTTGGTGTTCTCCACCTCCAGCCTTCTTCAGCCTCTTCATTCTTCTTGGCCAACATCGACTTGGCAGCCTCTCCTCGTTCTCTTCGCAGCCTTCCAATAAGTCGTGGCTGTGTCGATCATGGCAAGAGACTACGAGGTCAAATAAAAGAAAGAATTTAGACCAAGCATAGGAAAGCAACAGAGAAGAAAAAGAAAGGAAAAATAAGCACAACATTCGAAGTTACCTCGGAAGAAGCAAGTCCAACCCTAGCCCGGCAAGCTTCGGAGTCAAGGTGGCTTATGGTGAACTCTCTTATCAAGTCCCGATCAGCCCTCCGTACGATCACCCGGCCATACTCCAGCCTCGGGATACTCGCGGTTGCCGTTTATTCCCGGGTCGAGGAGTCACATTGCTCACTCGGCAACTCGATTCTGGATCAGCTCGTCATAGGAGACACGAATGGGAGAGGCTTGTGGACTCTTGGTTTCAGTCCCTTGGATCACTAAAGCATCGGCTTGATCAGAGACCGAGCTCACAACTGAAGGGCCAATCTTGATCACCTTGCCGATAGGGGCACCATCATCTTCATCCTCATCTTCATCTAAAGAAATAACATGGGATTTTCTTTTTGAAGCAGCCTTCGCCTTGGTCTTAGCCTTCGACTTGGCTCCCGAGCTCGGGTCCTGGCATGAGCGACCTCCCTCTCTCGTCTGCAGATCTCAGCCTCGGCCTCCTCCTCACCGGCAACATTGGCCTCCTCGAACCTTGGGCCTCATCACCCCCAAAAAGATTCTCAACCTCCACAGCATCATCTTGCACTTCCATGTTCTCCTCAACAGGAATGTATTTCGTGGCATCCTCATCAACTAATTTCAGCTGATCATTCCTCTTGATACCTTCTGTTTCGCGGTTCTCCTTAGCATTTGCTCTCCCAGAGCTCTTCTTGGCCTTCCTGATGTCAACAGTTCTCCCCATATTAGCTTCTTGAGCGGGAGTTAAAACTGCATAAGACAAAAGGGATAAAGTGTTAGCTCGCCATAAAAAATATAAGTTCTATGTACGAGCATCGAGTTCTACATACGAGCGAAATCAATAGCGAACTAACAAAGCCTATAAGCAGCATGTATAGAAGATGCAAGTACTACACTGGGACTATGAAATGACGACTAAATGATCAAAAAACAGATACCAAGGAGGAGCTCGCTCATAAGGAATTTTCACATATAGAGGAAGAGGAGACGAGTAAACCCTTACCACCATAATGCTCTCCATTATCCTTGCAATAGTTCTCGCTTTCTCGACGGAGGAGCACATTTTCTCAAACCCGGCATGGGCATGGGTCACCCAACTGATACCTCATACACCTTACTATGGGAACTAGTGGCACTACGTCATCATCTCCTAGCATCAATCCAAATTGGATATAATTGTTCTTGGTAGTTCCCAATACCTTCCAACCGACGGGCCTCTCAAAGAACCAACTCCACCAGTTTCCTACGCAGGTCTCCATGCCAATGAGGTTCCCACTGATCTTCATCCCTCACCACCCGGGTCTCCTCACTTGTAGAGGGAACTCCCATCCTAGCCTACTCTCCACTACCGCTACATGGGAATTCCACCACCAACTTTGCTAGGCAAATTTATGAATAATTTGGGTGAATTTGCCTTGGAGGAGTACTTATGCCCCCATTCTTATCAAACTTCACAAAGAAAGAACTCTCTAAAACCCTCATACAGTGGCTCATACCCTAAGAAGCGACACACCATGATGAAACAAACCAAACCCCGCATGTGTTGGCACCCAATTGGAGAGGTAGGCATTGGCACACTCTAAGAACTCATTGATGAAGGGATCTAACTGGCAAGCCTAAGACCGGCAATGAACCGGCCATAGTAGAAGGCCACCCGGTGGTATCGCCTTGTAATTCTTTCCAAACTTCTTGAAGAAGTCAGCCTTGGTATAAAGGGTAACCTCGAATTCTTTTCTATCCACCTCACGTAAGTCATGGATGGTAGACGATGGGCCCGAGGGGAAGATTCTCGTTTCCCCTAAGTGGCCTCTTGTGGCACATATCCTCTCTCATTCCTGCCTGGTACCACTGCAGTCTCAAAAGCATTCACAATGCGTGGACTTGAGGAAGTGGAGACACCAGCCTTTCTCCCGAAGTTGACATATCTCGTACAAGAAGAAGGGAAAACAGGGGAATCGGTTCTATATGAAGTCTCGTGGAGTCCTAGTAGATATGCTAAGAGGCGACCTAGATTCCCAGAAATCCAATTCTGTTCCTAAGGAAGGAAGGTTTATTGGGGCCCTGAAGGTAAAAAATGGCAATATGGTCGAGGAGTTCGTGAAAAAGATGGAAGGACTCAATTCTTGGATCATTCGTTCCTAAAGTACCTAAGTTCTCTCCTACAGGCAAAGCTAATTCAGTAAATTGCAAACCCCATCGGGTTAAAATTGAAGTACATTCCTCCATGGTCATCTCCCTCCACTCTCCGTTTAAATGTTTATAAACCCTACGATTGACTTTACAGTACCCATACCAAGCTCCGGGCTCTGTACTAAAGGTTCTAGCCATGGCGGAATCAAAGAAAGTGCAGAAATTAAAGCCCTAATTTTAAAGAATAAGGGGAATACCTTTAGCAGTGAAGAGAAAACGGAACTATGGAGGGCTAAACACCAAGTTATAGCAGGAGTCAACTTCCTTTATCACCGCCGGAATCACGCACAGAGTTCAGGGAAGGCGAAAGTTGTAAATGGGGAAGGATTCTTGAATTTATATCTTCCTGAATTGGAAAGGGCAAAGGGAAATTCAAAATTAATTTTCCTAATTAATTACGGAAACAGTTTCCTAGGCGGACTCTCAAACGTCAAAATTGTAATCATTATGGCAAAAACGGTGCTCCTTCATCTTTGACCGTCCATCGCCGACGTCCAGGATCGTGCCACGTCATCTTGGGTCGACTAAACCTCAGAACGAGTAGAGACCTTCGAGTAACAACAATTGCCATCAAAAATTTCCTTAACTTCCTAGTCGACAAAGTCAACTCGAAAGTTGGGGGCCACTGAACATATCAAAAGTGTCAAGTTGGACCAAAGGAATAAAGCCCAATCACAAGCGGCCTTGACCATCACATTCTCAATGAGGCTGGCCCAATCAGAACAAGGCCCAAGGCCCATCTCTTGTATCAGTCGACTAAGCCCATGGTCCGACCTACTAGGTCCCGACCTAATTTAGTCCGACTTCATGATCCATATCATAATTCGGGTACGAACCATGCTCTACCCGCCGCCAGTCGACCATTCCACAAGTGGCGACCTCGACTCCGATCACCAAGCGTCGACCCGACATTTGAGGACGCATGTGGGTCAACCTTTCCATAACAACCTCCCTACAAATCGTGGACAAGCATGTGCACGTTCACATGACTGAATAACCGCTGCTATAATCTCGGAGGACATGTCTCCACCAAAAATACATTACTCTTACCTATAAATACTTCATCACTACCAACGGTGCAAAGGTAACTGCCATTTTGCTATCAGAATTCATTATTCTATACATTTTGAGCTATAAACAACGGTAATCTTACTCTCACGCCCGAGCGTCCTCGCCGGAGACACATCCGGCTAGTCGTGGGTTCTGTTTTCAGGTCAAGGAGCCAGGTGATCAATCCTGCCACGTGGAGGAAGATTGATAAGCACATTTCCTGCAGCATCATGTAGCATTAATGATAAAAAGCTAAAAAGCTAGCTCTTTGTAGAAAGAGCTATTCCTTACTAAGGAGCTCTTTCATCATTTTCACAATGATAAAAAGCTCTCTAGAGCTTTTTCATAAGAATAGGGAGCTCTCAAAAAGCTCTCATTGTGGATGCTCTAAGGATGAGTGATAAATCGAGACGGAGGGAGTACCTAATAATTATCTTAAATTTGATGATGTGCATTAATTAATAATTAATGATTTTCACAATTAATTATCCTTTGATCTTTTGGTAGACGTAGACATAGGTATAATGATTTAGGACAATTAGTTAGGCTTCTCCAACTTTACTACTCCATTACATTTGACAAAAACGGTTCGCTCCCACAAAATAATTTTTGTTTTATTTTTTGTCCAGTATGTTTCAAAAAAAATACTCCCTCAGTTCCACTTCAATTGATTCATGGGTAAATTATACGGTTCTTAAGAAAAATGAATAAAGTGGATAGAAATTAGAGGAAAGAGAATGTAAAAGTTAAATGAGTGGTAGGGAATAGGAGAGAATGTAAAAGTTAAAAATATTTAATAGGAAAGAAAATGAGTGGGAGGAATAGTAAGTTAATGATTGGTTTTTTTGTAATATGTTAAAATTATAAGGGTATAAAGAATGGTTTTTTTGTGGAATGACTCAATTGAAATGGGACGTCCCAAAAAGAAAAGTGGCTCAATTGAGGTGGGACGGAGGTAGTATAATATATTTTCACCAACCCATATATATTGGTCACATTTAATTTTTGTAATCAGCACAACTTAACTTTGATCAAATATTAATGAATAATCTAATTATTTTATTAAAATAAAAAATATTAAAGTTATTTAGTAATATATCAATAATATTTTTTTAGTTTCATTTCACACCACTTAATCACTTTCAGTCTACTTATGGTTGAATATCAATAATGATACTAACTTTTCTAGCACATAAGCTAAAGAAACTATTTTAAATGTTAACATTTATGAATGTTACAAACTAAACAACAAGATGGTATTGATATAAACAATTTTAATTAATGTTATAATGTGTTGATATCTTAACTGTATTCTTATTTATATTTTTTTTTTTATTTGTGGTTGCAGGTTCAAAGGGAAGAATTTCATGGGACAATGTCAAATAAATGTAGTTTGTACAAGAAAAGTGGACATAATAAGAGGGAATGTCCTTTGGTTAAAAAAATTATTCCAGTGATTGCTGAATTAGAGCTTTTAACTACTGAGTGTGATATGTTATTAAAGGATTTGTCTCATGCTTTAAATGATGAAGAGGAAAATACAAGTGTGGCTGCAAATAAGATTTTAAAGAGACTCCAGTTGTACTATATTTTATTTTCAATACTTTTAATATTTATGCACTAATGTTGTGTCTTTATTAGGTAGTTGCTTACTGAATTCACCAACTGTTGTTATAGGTGGTGAACTCACAACCACCTCCTGGGGTAATGCAAATGGTTGTACCAGGTGGTGGAGACAATGTTATCCCTAATGCAGCCTTTGCAGAGATTGGGTCATCCTCACCACCACAGCAAGCAAAGACAGCTCCATCAAAAGTTAGAAGGTCTGCAAGAATTCAATGGAATCAATGGATATCACCTAAGAAGATTGACACAAGCATCATAAATTTGACAGAAGACTAATTTCACCAACCGTTGTGTTTTGGTTGTAAAAAACTTAACTTTGGGTATTTGATTGTAAAAAACTTAACTTTGGTATTTTGTGTTTTGGTGATGCTATATTATGACAATTTAAGTGGTATGGATATCATTTGAGATGTCTTTTGGTAGTTTGGACATATGTATGCACATTTGAGATTATGGTACTCACTTTTGGTAGATTGGATCAATGGTTATGAAAATTGATTGACCAATGGTGGTTTACTTATATATTCATTCATAGCAAAATTACAGGTTACAATCAAATACTCCAAGTACTCTGTTGAACCTAGGGATGACCAAATCGGACCGAAATCGAAGCAAACCGGGGAAAAAATTGAAACCGAAGTAATCGGAACCGTGAGTCAGGCAGTCTGATTCAGGGTCAGAGGTACTAAAATCGGTGAACCGCCGATTCTTCGAATCAAAACCGTGAACCGATAACCGAAATCGGAACCGGTGCAAAGAACTGGCCAAACACGTGTGTGTGTGTGTGTGACACTGAGTGAGGTTGAGTGAGGGTGACTCCCTCGTACTCCCTAGTCCCTATTCCCTCCATTGGTCATTATTGTGAGTCTTGTTGAACTTCCTAATGGCTAATGTAATGATACACTTTAATTTAATCAAATTTAAATACAACCTTTTTATTTATTTTTTCTTTTATTTTTTTTCTTTTCAATATAATTGTCGCATTTTTAAGTAATAATATAATTTTAAGATTGTGCAAATAATGTATCAATAAGTATATTTGGGACGGACGGAAAAAGAAATAAATTCACACTCATGTGGGATGGAGGGAGTATATGTATACTCCCTCCGTCCCATATTAATATAGACTTTTGCCAATGCACGGAAATTAAGGAGGAAGTATTATATTGAAAGTGTTGTGAGTGTGAAAATAAAATAGGAGAGAAAATGAGTGGAGAGAATAGTAAATTATAATGGTGATATAAGTATTAAAATAATGTAGGAGAGAGAATGAGGGGAGGGAATAGTAAAGATTCCTTTTCATTTTAGATTTTAGGAAAGTTATACTCCCTCCGTCCCATAACAAGAGACACAGTTACTGTTCCGCACGAAAATTAAGAAAAAAGTGAAAAGGTTGATGTGTTGTGAGTGTAGATAGTTGAGTAGGAGAGAGAATTAGTGGAGAGAATAGTAAATTATAATGGTGTTGTGAGTATTAAAATAATGTAGGAGAGAGAATGAGTGGAGGGAATAGTAAAGATTCTTTGTCATTTTAGGAAGTGTGACTTATTAGTGGGACGCCCAAAATAGCAAAATGAGTCACTTGTTATGGGACGGAGGGAGTATATTATTGTGAGACGCCCAAAAAGAAAAGTTTACTCCCTCCGTCCCAGCCGAGTGTACACTTATTTCCCTTTTGGTCCGTTCCAGCCGAGTGTACACTACCAAAAATGAAAAAGGTTTTAATATTTTAAATTCTCCATACCCCACCCACTCATTAACTCCACTCATTCTTCACCATACAATTTATTCAACTAACCTACTATTTACTCCACTCACTCTTTCTTCATTTTCTATCACACATTTTTATTATCTTAATAATATTTCTTAATCGGCGTGCCTTGATCAATGGTGCACACTTTGATGGGACGGAGTGAGTATATCATGGACGGAGGGAGTATACACTTTCTCTCTCTATCTTCCTCCAAAAATCCAATATTCGTTAGGGTTTTCCAGTCCCGAACTCCGGCGACGATGTACCTAAGTCTAACCAAGAAACGAAAGCTGGATGAGAATGGGGTGGTCACGGCGGACTTCGATTGCAAACTCTCCGTTGATGACGTTCGCAGACTGCTAATTCGCAGGCGGGGGCGGCTGGATCAAGGAAGATTTTTGTTGGGAATGTGCCTTATGACATGCGGGCGGAGAGATTGTTGGCTCACTTTTCCTCTTACGGGGAGGTGGAAGAGGGCCCATTAGGGTTTGATAAGGTGACTGGGAAATCAAAGGGGTTTGCTCTTTTTGTTTATAAGACAGCGGAGGCGGCTTGGGCTTCGTTAGTGGATCCAATTAAGACAATTGATGGTCATCAAGTGAATTGCAAGTTTGCTAATGAAGGAGGAAAGAAGGGCGGCCGTGGGCGCAGTGGTCAGCCGACTGCGGCGGTGAGTCAAGATCCTGGTCAAGTCCAATGGCCAGCTGGGGTTACTTTGGAGCAACACTCTCATGTTGGTGGGCATGGGTTGAATTCGGTTGGTAGCCAAGTACCTACTTCTTTGGGTGGCGGTCCCAATGGACTTGGTTATGGGCTAGGGGGTCCTTATGGTGGTTCACACTTTGGTGGTCTGGGTTCCAACTATGGGGGACTTGGTGGAGTGGTTGGTGCTGCTGGAGGATTGGGTGGGATTGGTTCTGGAGCTGGCATTGGTCTCGGAGGCTCAGGCCGGCCATCACTTTATGGATTGCCACCTACAGGGTCTGGAGGTCACCCGGAAAGCGCTCATTATATCTTGTCCTCAGGTTCCTTGTACCAAAGTCAACAGCAACAAACAGGAAATTGGCCAATAACCAGAGTTCCTCCTGGAGGAATGTATCAGGGGCATAGCTTGCCTCCTTACTACTACTACTAAGGTGTCTGACCAGCATGTTCAGCGCAGATGCTTTTTTTTGGTTCGGGTGTTTCATCTGCGCTTTATCTATGTGCTTACTTTTCTGAATGTTATTAGTTTTAGTTGTTGTACTTAATAGAGAAGATGTTTCATCAGAACTGCGTTTTGGGCAAACGATCAACATATGCAACGTACTCTTGCTATTTGTATCAAATAATGCAACATACTACTTCTTGGTGTCTAAAAAATGCAACATACTTTTTAAGTAGTTTTCAAATAATGCAACCAATTTCTTTTTTTACTAACGATGTTAATTTTTTTTAACGAAATATTGATGTGTCAAATGAGGTCTTAAAAGTCTACCGAAATATTGATGCAAAAACTAACTTTCCATTAACTCCGTCATCTCTCTCCGACCCGACAACCATCCATTGACTAACCACCAATAAAACTGCAACTACCACCCTCACTTTCTTCCTCTCCCTCTCTTCCCAATCCCTTTCCTCCCCCTTTTCTCATTTCATTTGCAACTCCCGTTTCTCTTCCCTCTTCCTCAACCCCAATCCCACCACATCCTCCCTGTTGCCTGCCCTTTCTATTCCCCCTCCCTCTCTCTTAAACCCAACAATCACCTGCACCACCACCATCTTTAGCAACAACGACCGGCAATGTTACAAGTCCTTCACATCTTCATCTCTCACTACATCTCCCCCAAATCCTCCGTTACACTCTTCTTCCTCCCCCCCCCTCTCCCAAACTCCCTCACTCTTTCGTCTTTTTCACAGCTCATAAAATTCGGAGGAAAAGAAACGCAGATTTTGAAAATCTTCTTGGGTTTGTTGAAAATCCCAAATTTACAAAATATATTAGGTTTGTTGAAAATTTTCCTTGGGTTTTCCTTTGAAATCGGGGTTTCTTTGGATTAATTGTGGCTGCCCAAAATCTGGGTTTTAAAAATCTTGAAATTGGAAATTGGGTTTAATTTAATGGAAAAATGATGTGTTTGGGGAGCTTTGAATGGTAATCAGAATTTTGGTGTATTCAGGGTAACAGGGAATAAGCTTGATCGCGCAGGAAAGCGTGTGGGCTCAGTTCTTTGTGTCCAGCAATGAGTGAGCTAGCTTTGAATCTGCACAGCACAAGAAACAAGGGTGAAACTGCGCCGGGGGTCTTCCGGCAAGCCCCTCCGGCGTGAGAGTAAGATGGTGGACTGAAAGTGTGTAGATAATATGGAGTGTGTGAGGGTACGTAAAGATGCAGTAGAACATTACCTTTATCCATGTTGTTACTCTCTTATTTATAGTAGGAATAGTGGTGTTAGGGTTTTTACCGGAGCCGTTGGATTGGATGGTCTCCAACCGTTAGATCAGCTCTGTCTTCTAGGTGTACACGTGTCACGCTGGGATTGGTCCGTCTATGTAAGGACACTGCAGCCTTCGACATTGATAAGCGGCTTGCCTTATAAGGGAAAGTCAACTGCGTACCTTTTTGTAGTTATTGCGGTGCATGATTGCACATGTAACAAGGCACTGTAGCAGGCTGACATTATCCCAAATTAGCTAATTAACCAAGCTTGTTGAGGAAGCTTAATAGAAGAGACGACCTGGAGCTGTATGTCCAGTTGGGTCGTCTCCTTGAGGTATGCCTCGACGAGAGAGGGTTAGTCGCTCAATGACGACGCTCACTCTTGGACGAGTGCCGGTTGGCGCCGAGGTAAGGCTCGTCGTTAGATTGGCCTAGCTCATTGTCGACGATCTCTTCTTGGCGTATCGACGGGCTAGAAGTTAACCCTTCCCTTAATGGTACAATGGCTCGTCGCTTGGATGGGCTTGGTCGCTCAGTGGCGACGACTGCCAACCAATGTTGGACGGGCTATGGCCCAAGGCTTTGATCTGATCCTTTGTGGTTGGTCCTTTGATGGGCCTACTGGGCCCCCAGGCTCGTAGTAAACATTGGGCTCGACCCATCACAGATTATTCCGTTCAGTGGCCCCCAACTCATGGTCGTCTCGACGAGCCAGGAGTTGTTATTTTCCCTCCAAAGTAATCCGTACGACCGTCAATTTGAATTTTGAATTATGGTGATGTCAGCGTAGGTGACGTGGGCGGCTGAGATCTCTTCTTCCGTTGCCACGTGTCCTCTGATGGGACAAGTGCCTCGGAAGTTGCAGAGGGTATTTAATGCCCCTACTCATTCCGCCGTTTGGTTTTCCCAGGAATAAACTGTTCATCTTCCCCACATATAAGAGCTTTCCCCCCCTACATTTCAAACCTTTCGTACTTGATCGGTGAGAGCAAAACTCAAGAGGCGATTTCCGGCGATCGCGCAAGGTTATTCCGACCACCGTGCGAAGTTTTCAGGCGAACCTTGACCGCTCGGCTTCACCACCCCCGAACATACCGGTAGCGTGGATAAGAGATTTCTTCGTTTTTCCGCCGTCAAACCCACCGGAAACTTCATCGGAAAATTCTCCGGCCATTATTTTCCCAGGTAATCTTCTTGATTTGTTCTTCGTTTTCTGGGTTTTTTCATTGGGTTTGTAGAGGTTAGTCAAATGGGACCAAGGACTATCAGTTTCGAGAGAGGTGTCAAGTTTGGCTTTGGGTTGAATCAAAGGGTTTATAAATGTGCTAAGGGGATTTGGAGGGAGATTCCTTTATCTGAGTGTTCTTCAATCCTGGAGAAGTTCAATTTTGAGAATGAGCCTTTGGGGTTCCCAGAAGGTGAGGCTCTAGGTGACTTTGAGGATGGAGACCCAATGATAACTCCCTTTAGGTCGATGAACGATCTGCCCAACCACATCAAGACCCACTATTATTTGTCCCGTCGTGATTCACTTAGGGATTTGATTTTAGGGGAATCTAGGTCTGTGAGCACCCCAACCCGGGACCTAACACGTGTCCCGAGCTAAGGGAGCTCAAACTAAGAAAATCCATCTAAATTTTTAAAACATTTATTTTGCCTTTAAAAGAAAACCACTTTTCAAACTTCCCATAAAATCAATTGGAAATATCTCTACTTGGAGGAAATCCAACCACAACTTTTAATAAACCGAAATCTGATCAATTACATTGGAAACCTTAATTAACCTTGTTTAACCAAAGAATTTTCCATACAAATTACAAAAGAAGACTACTTAATAAATACTCCTAACAACCGACTCCTATACTTAACTTGTCAAGCCCCAAAGCAAAAGTCCACAATGAAATCCCCTACCACCGGTTCGGGTCACCCGTCTCTAATCTAAAACAAGAAAGGGAGAGGGGTGAGAATAAATCTCAATGAGCTATTATGAATGCAAAGAAGATGTCATACAAGATGCAACACGTAGCATGGTAACACTTAACACATTATGAAAGCGGTAAACACCTTACGTTACCTCATTTTACCTTTTCCCGTCTGAACAATAAGTCGTACAACGTGGGAGTAAAACTCCACTCTTTGGTGAATTGCCTCCAGCACATTCACCTCTTATAGGCCTCATTTCCCAGAGATCCATATAAGAAAGGATACCTATATTAGTGTATCCAAAAATAACATCTTCCTCCGTACAACGATCGCAACAGTCTGTAAAGGCTTTTTCATGCTCAATACGGTCGTTAGCACATTTCACTCCGTGGCCACAGAGGGGAAGGGTCACGGTGATGATGAACTTTCAATCAATTATAGAACAAATCAATAATTGATTGACTTCCATCATACCCACCCGAACATTCAAGCACATACCAGTATACTTGAATTATAATCCACAAAAGTGGATAAACATATAGTAACATGGTAAAATATACTCACGTTACAACCATACTATAGTGCAACAAAGCAGTTCATGTAATACACTATGCATAATACCATTAACGAATTTAAATTCAAGTAAGGTATCCATATAACCACATAATCCACACCGGATACAATATAACAATACCAAATAATCCACAAAGGGGATAACCATACAACCACATAGTAAACATATCCACACATTAGGAATCATAACAACGTATCAAATATTCCACACTTGGGAAGCCACATAACACTTGCCAAATAATCTACAAGGGAATAATTAACATAACAACAAGTCACATACGATTCATACGAAGTCATCACACAACCTCGGAAAATCTTAATAATAGTTCATGACCTACTTCCCAAGTTCTAACCACATTGGTGAAGTACGCAACAATCTTAATACCCAATTTCCGGACAATGTTATGTATTACAAGGTCTCTATAAGAATTCTCGTTAAGTTTATCAAATGGAATTACATTTATTTAAGTGGTCGAGGCTCCACTTTAATCTAGGTTGAAAGGAATTGATTCACATCCGAATTGGACTAGGTTCTATTAACTTGTAATGGTTAGGAATCATTCCCGAGGTTTTTAGTAAAAATCAAAGAAAAGAGGAGAACTGGGAAGGATCGGGTGACATGGGCGACCGCCCATGTCACTTGGGCGACCGCCCAAAGAAGTTTACAAAGGGAGCCGGTTGCCGCGCCTTGGGCGGCCGCTCACCCCCATGGGCGGGCGACCGCCCATGGCCACTTATTCGGCATTTTCGAATTTCCAATCCTTCTTACATAGTTTATTCCTTCTTTAATTTTCCTTAATCTCATGAACACTAAAAGGATTGTTTAACCTTACATACTTCAACTTAAATCATCCAAATTCAAGATCATATAGATTTAGATTATTTACCACCTAAATCTCACCCATTTCATTTTCTCAATTCAAGCTAACATCTTCTAACCTAACTTCACCCATTTCATAAATCAATTCAAGCTAAGATCTCCTAATCTATCTTCACCCATTTCATAAATCAATTCAAGCTAATATCTCCTAATCTATCTTCACCCATTCCATTCAATCCAAATCAATTCCTAAGAACAAGAGTATCCTTCTTTGCCATTTACCAATCTCCCAACTTCGAATAGGCTTCCAAAACATTTACAAAATTATCATCACAACAAGAACAACAAATAGAGTTCATGAACATTCATAAGAAGGGAAATCATAACAACTCACCTTAGGGTTTCAATATGGAAGGTTGATCTTTCTCACTTGATGGACTCTCCTAGATGATCCATCTTCAAAACTACCCTTGGACTTGAAAATGGTGGAAGAATAGCTTGGCTTCAAAGCTTGGGTTGAGAGCTTCCACTAGGGTTCTCCCATGGAGAATGATAAGAAAGAAAGATGAAGAAGAGTGAGGGAGGAGGTAAGAGGGAGTAGGGGAAAAGTGAGGAGAATGATTGAGGGGGGGGGGGGCGGATGGAGGGAGTATGGGGGAGAGGAGAGGGGACACTTGGGGGAAATTGGAATGAAGAGGGAATTGGCCCCCCTCTTCTAAAGGCTTCCAACAATTAAATTAACCTTTACCCAAATAATTCATCCTACTCAATTAACCTCCTTGCACTATTTATCTTATTTCCATTTTTATTATTTCTTCAAGGTTCTTAATTAATGTCTAATAAATTCATAAAAGATTCTAAATTTATTTCTCACCCAAGTTATCTTAAATTAAGAATTTAAAGACATAATTGAACACATAAAATAAATATAAATATTAAAAGCATTTAATATAATATTAAAAATTGATGCCTAGGGTTGGGGTCGTTACACTCACTCCCCCTTAAAGAGAATTCGTCCCGAATTCGATTGTCACTTACCCTAAGGTTCAAACTAGCAAAGGTTACCTTTCACAATTTCTAACTTAATATTCCCAATTAGATTTCTCATCAATGCTAAGACTCTTTCCAAGATTTTAATTTCATTAATAATGCGATATTACAACTTAATATTCCGAGAATACCATACAGTCATCACTAACCCGAACTTTCACGACCTCAAAGAAAATATAGATAAATAAAAATACTACAACTTATGTCACCCAATACCTTACGATATTACATTTAAAACTTCCAACGCTCAATAAGCTACTCTAAGTCGGTCTATAAGTCAAATCACCAACCTTTTCTAAAACTTCAATGAATTAACAAACTTTGGCGCTAAATTACCTTAGGCCTAGCTTCACTAACCTCATCCCGACAAATTGGAGATCGATAATATCTCCCTGAACCACGCCTCATACGATTTTATCTCAAAGCTAGAATGATACCTGCTATTTACGCAAACTCGCTAAGGTTAATTAAACTTCTCAAGTTGAAAGGAAATCCGTCACACAATATAACCTATTCCTCAAGAATTTGGGTAGTCTTCAAATTTCTTCCTTTCGACTAACTTAATTCTCCAACTCTTAGGATCGGTAACAACTCTCAAAGGAAGCTTCAAAAAGATAAGATACCTGCTTAAATACGCAACACAAGTGTAGCTACTCCCGAGTAGAAGATAAGAAAATCTCACTTATCTAAGTCAAACTCCTCAAAGCCTACGTTATCACTTTCCCATTCCGTATCATATCATAATCTAATCTTCCTTTAATGCACCTTAAAATTTCACAAAGTCCTCACATCCGTTAAGTAAGGTGAGGATCAAATCTATAGCCAATCTATTTTCCATCTCTGTCAATATAATTCATACTTATTACATCCTACACCATTTATACATCCTTTAAATTTAATTAAAGCAACGATCTTTCATTTCTTAAGAATTCCTTAAATCTCTTCGATAGCATTTGCCAACTCAAAGATCACGGACTCAACCCTCACAAGATCCATGGTAACATCCGGGTTTAAGACTATAGAACCCAAAAATTTGAAATCCTCTCGGGCCAACTCATACTAGCCGAACTTTGCATACAGGGACTCCTCACAAGGAAATCATTAACCCGACTCTCAAATTATTTTCACGATCTTCCCGGAACTTTAATTAACAAGGAGATCATCAATTCTAATCACCCTAAAGCCATCAAAATAAGGATTACAATTCTCGCTTATCCTACTCATAACCAACACATGAAACATACCGACGGGAGCACATTTACCATTTACTCACAACTAGCACCTAAAAATTTTGAAAAGACTTCTTATGTAAGTCTAACATATACCAATTACTCTTCACACCTTAATTCAAAAGTTTCACCTTAAATGCACGTAAATAACAAGAATTTCCCATTACAGTCTACCTATATCAAATACCAATATAAGCAAATTAGGCATAGAAAAGGAGACTCACTTATTATGACAGTCTACTAATACACAACCACTACTTAACCCTCCAGGTCAAGTATATCTCAAAATCATAATTTAATAATTATACTAATTCAACCGGCAATACATGCTCACCATAACCACATCATCGTCGTGGTAAAACCAAAGAAGGTTCGAGGTATTCTCTCATAAGAGCAGAATCCTTCAACAATAAAACAATTTCTCAACAATGTATGTCACATATAAGCAAAATGTGATGCCAAACATAAATGATATGCAACAGGATCTATGAAATATGACCCCTAACTTTTGAGACAGGGAATATACCTCTAGTGACCTTCGAGGGATCTATCTCTCCCGAACCCGAAACACATACCCGACCATAGACCTTCTCTTTCGGTTCCCCTTTGTTATCCCTCTTGGTACTACCTCTTTGTCGTCCACCCAGCTGACCGCTGCTTGAAGCTCGTCCCCTCGTCATCCTTGGGCAATTCCTCTTAAAGTGTCCCAATGCTCCACAATTTAAACACTTGCCTTGCTTACTCCAACACCGATCTTCGGTATGTCCAACCTTCTTGCAAAAGTTACAAATCATCCCATACCGCTGGGTATTGGCCTAGACGAAGAAGCTACCACAAGTTCCTCTCTCATACTTCCCGAAGTTAAAGCACTTGGCCGTCCTCTAATGACTTTGGATCCTTGTCCTAGATACTTTGGCTTGTTTCGAATCCCACTTCCGGACCTTCCACTATTTTCCTCAATGTCCTTCTCGACCTTATATGCTCTATCTATGACTGTCTGATAGTCGGCGAAACCATCAATCCATAATTTCTTCCTATACTCACTCCTCAAACTCGTTACAAACTTCGAACCCTTTTCACTTCATGCGATACCAAATGAGGGCAACACCTAGCTAATTCCTCAAACCGGATCGAATACCGATCTACCGTCATGTTCCCTTGTTTTAGTCCTAAGAATTCAATCTCCTTCTTATCCCTTGTAACCATTGAAATGAAGTAGTCCTCAAACCGTTGAGTGAAATTATCCCAAGTCCGGGGCGTATGATCCCGCCTCCCAACTTCCCTTCAAATTCTCGCCACCACCGATCGCCTAAACCTTCAAGTTTGAACACGGCATACCTAACTTTCTCTTCGTTGCGACTTTCCATAACCTCAAAGATTTTGTTCATTCTTTCTAACCATTTTTCTGCCTTTAGCGGACCCGGATATCCATTAAAACCCGGCGGATTCATCTTCACAAATCTTTCCCATCCATCACTTTGACATTCCTCAGGTTGATTCGGAACTGATCCTCTAGTCTCCCTATCCTGTACAAACTTCCTGAATAATTTCATCATCTCTTCATTTTGAATTCCACCTATACCCATATCTTCTTCAATTTCTAGAACCTTCCGCTGATCATCCTTGCTTCCGGCCATTAGAACAAACTCCTGCATTAAACACTCGGCGTCAATTTCCACACATTCCCCCTTAGTTTAGACATCTACCCTTGACCTCTAAACTAAGCTTTGATACCAACTGTGAGCACCCCAACCCGGGACCTAACACGTGTCCCGAGCTAAGGGAGCTCAAACTAAGAAAATCCATCTAAATTTTTAAAACATTTATTTTGCCTTTAAAAGAAAACCACTTTTCAAACTTCCCATAAAATCAATTGGAAATATCTCTACTTGGAGGAAATCCAACCACAACTTTTAATAAACCGAAATCTGATCAATTACATTGGAAACCTTAATTAACCTTGTTTAACCAAAGAATTTTCCATACAAATTACAAAAGAAGACTACTTAATAAATACTCCTAACAACCGACTCCTATACTTAACTTGTCAAGCCCCAAAGCAAAAGTCCACAATGAAATCCCCGGCCTCACTGGTTCGGGTCACCTGTCTCGGAATCTAAAACAAGAAGGGAGAGGGGTGAGAATAAATCTCAATGAGCTATTATGAATGCAGCAAGATGTCATACAAGATGCAACACGTAGCATGGTAACACTTAACACATTATGAAAGCGGTAAACACCTTACGTTACCTCATTTTACCTTTTCCCGTCTGAACAATAAGTCGTACAACGTGGGAGTAAAACTCCACTCTTTGGTGAATTGCCTCCAGCACATTCACCTCTTATAGGCCTCATTCCCTAGAGATCCATATAAGAAAGGATACCTATATTAGTGTATCCAAAAATAACATCTTCCCTCCGTACAACGATCGCAACAGTCCGTAAAGGCTTCTTCATGCTCAATACGGCCGTTAGCGCGGCCTTTCACTCCGTGGCCACGCAGAGGGGAAGGGTCACGGTATGATGAACTTTCAATCAATTATAGAACAAATCAATAATTGATTGACTTCCATCATACCCACCCGAACATTCAAGCACATACCGTATACTTGAATTATAATCCACAAAAGGGATAAACATATAGTAACATGGTAAAATATACTCACGTTACAACCATACTATAGTGCAACAGTTCATGTAATACACTATGCATAATACCATTAACGAATTTAAATTCAAGTAAGGTATCCATAAAACCACATAATCCACACGGCATACAATATAACAATACCAAATAATCCACAAAGGGGATAACCATACAACCACATAGTAAACATATCCACACATTAGGAATCATAACAACGTATCAAATATTCCACACTTGGGAAGCCACATAACACTTGCCAAATAATCTACAAGTGGAATAATTAACATAACAACAAGTCACATACGATTCATACGAAGTCATCACACAACCTCGGAAAATCTTAATAATAGTTCATGACCTACTTCCCAAGTTCTAACCACATTGGTGAAGTACGCAACAATCTTAATACCCAATTTCCGGACAATGTTATGTATTACAAGGTCTCTATAAGAATTCCTGTTAAGTTTATCAAATGGAATTACATTTATTTAAGTGGTCAGAGGCTCCACTTTAATCTAGGTTGAAAGGAATTGATTCACATCCGAATTGGACTAGGTTCTATTAACTTGTAATGGTTAGGAATCATTCCCCGAGGTTTTTAGTAAAAATCAAAGAAAAGAGGAGAAACTGGGAAGGATCGGTGACATGGGCGACCGCCCATGTCACTTGGGCGACCGCCCAAAGAAGTTTACAAAGGGAGCCGCTCGCCGCCTTGGGCGGCCGCTCAGCCCCCATGGGCGACCGCCCATGGCCCTTATTCAGCATTTTCGAATTTCCAATCCTTCTTACATAGTTTATTCCTTCTTTAATTTTCCTTAATCTCATGAACACTAAAAGGATTGTTTAACCTTACATACTTCAACTTAAATCATCCAAATTCAAGATCATATAGATTTAGATTATTTACCACCTAAATCTCACCCATTTCATTTTCTCAATTCAAGCTAACATCTTCTAACCTAACTTCACCCATTTCATAAATCAATTCAAGCTAAGATCTCCTAATCTATCTTCACCCATTTCATAAATCAATTCAAGCTAATATCTCCTAATCTATCTTCACCCATTCCATTCAATCCAAATCAATTCCTAAGAACAAGAGTATCCTTCTTTGCCATTTACCAATCTCCCAACTTCGAATAGGCTTCCAAAACATTTACAAAATTATCATCACAACAAGAACAACAAATAGAGTTCATGAACATTCATAAGAAGGGAAATCATAACAACTCACCTTAGGGTTTCAATATGGAAGGTTGATCTTTCTCACTTGATGGACTCTCCTAGATGATCCATCTTCAAAACTACCCTTGGACTTGAAAATGGTGGAAGAATAGCTTGGCTTCAAAGCTTGGGTTGAGAGCTTCCACTAGGGTTCTCCCATGGAGAATGATAAGAAAGAAAGATGAAGAAGAGTGAGGGAGGAGGTAAGAGGGAGTAGGGGAAAAGTGAGGAGAATGATTGAGGGGGGGATGGAGGGAGTATGGGGGAGAGGAGAGGGGACACTTGGGGGAAATTGGAATGAAGAGGGAATTGGCCCCCCTCTTCTAAAGGCTTCCAACAATTAAATTAACCTTTACCCAAATAATTCATCCTACTCAATTAACCTCCTTGCACTATTTATCTTATTTCCATTTTTATTATTTCTTCAAGGTTCTTAATTAATGTCTAATAAATTCATAAAAGATTCTAAATTTATTTCTCACCCAAGTTATCTTAAATTAAGAATTTAAAGACATAATTGAACACATAAAATAAATATAAATATTAAAAGCATTTAATATAATATTAAAAATTGATGCCTAGGGTTGGGGTCGTTACAAGGTCGCCCCTAGGTAGATCGTCGTCTGTGGAAGTTAGGACTGATTCCCCCTTTCTTTCTCCTTGTTTTGTAGACATGGATCACGACGGGCGTCCTAGCCGTCCGGCCCCAGAAGCCAACGAGCTGAGCACAAGCGCAAGGAGCAATCAGGCAGCTAAAGCCTATCACACGTTTGTACGAGTTGGATCGACTGACAGTGAATTTGGAGGTGGGGTAGGAGGGAATTGGGCCATACCCAAGATCGAGCTCAGGAAGCCGGATGTTGGGAAGCAAATGATCGACGCTCTACGAGGGTCGTACAGAGTTCAAGCTTCGACCTATAAGTTGGAGCATCTCAGCTTGTCGGAGTACGAGCCCCGTCGTCGCCCTCCCGTAGCCAGCAAGGAGAAGGTGGGCTTCTTCTACAAACAATTTGAATTTGGCTTGAGGTTGCCTCTAGATCCCTTCATTAATGAGTTCTTGGAGGACTCAGCCTGTGTGCCCATGGAGGTTAGTTCCAATACCATCAGGATCTTGTCCAGCTTTGCGGTCGTCTGTAGATTCCTTGGCTACGAGCCGTGCAACAAAGTGTTCCGCCATTACTACCGGGTGACTAAGAGTACCTCCAAGGACAAAGGGAAGTCTGTTGTGAGTGTCTCTTCAATCAAAAACACGAAGAACTTTTTCTTGGATATCCCCAACAAGGTGTATGGTTGGGAGAACCATTTAATTTTGGTGGAAAGCCGAGTGGGATGGCAGTTTCCTCATCCAGCGGGCAACAAGGTCGTCGCCGACAAGTATATCTATCAAGCTCCGTGGGCCGACGAGCTGCGGAAAAAGATTGATGATTTATTGGATCTTGGATGGGTCTCGTATAAAGACATAGAGGCCTCCCAATGGAGATATATCAGGACCGGTATGATGTCCAAGCTGGCGATGGGGCCTGACCCTTTGGTGAAAATAAGTTTAGATGCTCGCTACCCTGTCTGGGTCGTCCATAATGAGCTTGCTTTTGGAGAAAACTGTGTGACTTGCGCGGCGTCGCGTATTAGTCGTCCTGAGGAGTGTTGTGAACGCTTGGAGATGAATGGGGGTTGGGTTCTTGAAACCTTTTCTCAATTCTTATAATTGTCTCTCGTCTCATAGTGGATAAAACTAACCCTTGCGTACTTTGTCTTTTTGCAGTTCTTACTCAGTCCGACGTTGACAGAATTGAAAAGAGAATAATGGATGGAGCCATCCGAGCTAGCGATAGGGGGACCAAGAAGAAGGAGAGGGCCGTCACCCGCGCCATCGTTGATCGTCAGGAGAAACAAGCGACGAGGAATGATGAACTCCCAAAAGATCCTGAGGGCCGTTTCCTCCGATTGAGAGAGAGCAGTCATTTGGGGGCTTATCTTGGAGGTCGTCAAGCCGTTGTTGTGCCAGGAAAGAGCTGCTGGGACTGAGGGTGAAGCAGGCGTCGAAGCTTCGGGAGCTCAACTGATCATTGTCAACGAGACGGTGGGGAGCACAGATTCAAACCCTGAAATGGGTGATGCCGGCGTCCAAGGCTCCAGGAAGAGAAAAGATCACCCTGCCATTTCTGAGGGAAGGCGGAGCAAGAATAAGAAGAATAACGACGATCCTCCCAGCTCGTCGGATCCCTCCACTCCAATAGCCGACGCTCCTGGTTCGTCCTCAACCGTCCTGACTAAGGCGAAGGCCAAAGAGATGGCGACCTTAATTGCTAAAGCCTCCCCAATAGCTGGGATTCCCTACCTGCTAAGGAATGGCAATCCATTATTGTTGGGGACGGCCCTGACCAGGCGTGGCCGGGACATCGAGCTGACTCGACGGATGAGGGATGCCAAGCTTTCTCCCGAGACCTTCCATGCCCGTCTTGGGCTAATTCAAACTGAGGTATTTCAATTTGAATTTGTGTTTCCTCCCGTCCTTTCACACTTAGGTTAACAATTTTGTTGTGGCAGATGTCGTCGATGATGGATACAATGACTGCTGATTATAGAGATTGTCTTGACGCCGAGCTGCGGGCCAACGAGCAACTGATAAAGGCTGTCGGTGACAAAGGGACGGCGGAGCAGAAGCTGAAAGAGGCGGAGACCAACGTGGGTGAGCTCACCACTGCCTACGAGCTCTTGATGGGTGATAAGAATGACCTTTTAAAGGAAGTTGAAGCTTTAAAGGAAGGGAAGGCCAAAGCTGAAGCCGACTCCAAAGTGTTTCAGGACGGTCTTCGCGCTTGCGAAAATAAGCTCCAGAAGACGACGGCCAGCTATGACTCTGCTCTTGCCCAAATTGAAGGAATGAAGGCGACCCATGAAGCTGCCTTGGCCAAAGTTGGACTTGATGCGGTGGATGACTTTAAGAAGAGCGCTGAATGCCTCCAGCTAATTACCACGCA
Source organism: Adenophora triphylla var. japonica (assembly GCA_022495995.1). Lineage (NCBI taxonomy): Eukaryota > Viridiplantae > Streptophyta > Magnoliopsida > Asterales > Campanulaceae > Adenophora > Adenophora triphylla. The sequence goes on along the minus strand of JAFEMH010006746.1, from coordinate 45,510 downwards.
TGCCAGCGGATTTTTCAAGGATGGAGCTAAGCACGGCAAGGCGGCTCTTGGTGGATCCTACGACGAAAGACCTTCTCTCCGTCCGACAATTGGCCGACCTTTGTACCGAAGGAGCACACGACGACGATGCTCGTACGGTTCATCCTCTCGTTCCCTATACTGGCAATGACCTCCTTATTATAAGGGAAGATGACGCCAAGGACGGTAAGGAAGAGTGGCCTGTTCCCGCTGTTGACCCCAAGAACTTCGATGCCTATTACAAACACTTCGTTGAAGACGGTCCCGACCCTGATGAAGTCCCGTCCGATGCCGGTGCCGACCCCCAGTGATTGATTCTTTGAGATGTTCTGTAATGTCCCAAACAATGTCCTAATTTGATTTGGTTGTTTTAAACAATGTTTCATTTTATTTGGTTGCGGTTCCAAACATCGTCCCAAAACAATTTTTAATTTTTGTAATGTATTCGGCCTGTTTCCTCGTTGTTTAGAGGGGGTCGTACGTACAATATTTGCTTTATGTTTAAGTTATTCAATGCCTTTGTGTTCTGTTAGTTAATCTGTGTTAACGTAGATGGTCTGTGATAACTTGTTTAACGAGTAAGTTTGAGTACAAGTATAGGTGGTCGTTGTTAGTGACGACTAGAAATTAGGTCGTCCTAATGTGGTCGACACTTGTTCAAACTTGTATTTTCTCAACTTCTCAATGGCTCATAGGAATAGTACGAAGGTTCATAGGTTTCTAGCTCGTAGACAAGATTCTATGGACGAGTCGTCTTATTCCGTTATAGCGTTCGACGAAGTCTGGCTTCGTCTAACCTTTATACTTGGCTAAAGTGAGTGTAAATGTCGAAGTCTTTGCCTCGACTGATCTTTATACTTGATCAAAGTAGTTGTAGGGGTCGAAGTCAGGCTTCAACCGTCTTAAGTTTCTTGAGTTTGTAATGAATGAAGTTCGGTGAAGTGATGAGTTCTCATTGATAACTTCTGATTAACAACTGCGTATTGATAACTCATTTACTTCCTACGACCTGGGGATTTATAGGTTATCCCTTACAGACTTCAAAAATTACAGACCTCAAAAACTTCTTACAAAATGACAATCAAAAATTCAAATTGAGAACCACAAAATGGGTGCCCTGAGGGCGCTGAATGTTTTCGACGACGACGATCAAAAGTAATACTTCATCAGATGATTGGCGTGCCATGGATGCTTGAGATGTTCCCCGTTGGGCTTAGACAGGCGGTAGGTTCCTTCTCTGACCACACTTGTGACAACGTATGGTCCTTCCCAATTGGGGGAGAGTTTGTTTTGGCGGGCCTTGAGTCCCGTCGCTTCGATCTTTCTGAGCACATGATCACCTACTTTAAAGAACCTTCTCTTCACCTTCTTGTCATGATAAGCCTTGGTTTTCTTTTTGTAATTCTCCATCCTTAATTGGGCGTCCAATCTCCGCTCGTCTACGAGGTCCAGGTCAACTTGCCGGTTATGGATGTTCTTTTCAACGTCGTAGAGAGCAACTCGGTCTCTGTTGGCAATGAAGCTCGGCGGGAGCTACGGCTCTCGATCCGTAGGCCAAAGCAAATGGGGTTTCCCCCGTGGGCCCCCGGGTGGTTGTGCGGACAGCCCAAAGAGCTGAGGGTAGTCCGTCCAACCATCTTGTATCTTTTCCTTCCAGATTTTTACACAAAGCAGATAAGACGAGCTTGTTCGCCGCTTCAGCTTGCCCGTTGCCTTGGGGATAGGCAACTGATGACTTGGAGTGTTTGACCCCCATCCTGTTCAACTCTTGCTCAAATTTTCTTGAAAACTGCAGGCCATTGTCTGAAACGATCACCCTTGGGATTCCGGCGACACCATATCGAATCATGGATGAAGCTTAGTGGCATTGTTTTCAAGTGATTTTGTTTAAGGCCTCGCCTCCACCCACTTCGAAAAATAGTCAACCGCCACGATTACGTATTTGACTCCTCCTTGGCCGGTGGAAAAGGCCCAATCAGTCAACACCCCACATATCAAACGCCAAGCGGCAATGACAGGGGTTTGCTCGGTAGTTGGTAGCTTGGGAGGTCGGCGAAACGGCGCGTGTATCACACTTTTTCATAAACCGTTTGGCGTCCTCACTGAGGTGGGGCCGCAGTATCCCACGGTAATGATCTTATTAGCCAATGTGCGGGCCCTGTGGTGTCCCCGCATTCTCCTTGGTGTACCTCGAACAATAACTGAACGACCTTGTCAGGGTGGACGCACTTCAATAATGGTCTGGTAATGGATCGTCGGTAGAGCTCTCCCTCTACGACCGTAAATCTGGAGGACTTTCTTTTGATTTGCCTTGCCAAAACCTCATCTCGTTGGCAACTCATCCTGCTCAATAAAAGCTTTTAGCTCGTCTATCCAAAGATCTTGGACCGTCGACGCTGCACATGACTTTTACTCGCTCGTAGGCCGGTTGTTCTAAGTAGGCTAGGTGATGGCCATGCTCCTCCTCTGGGAGTTGGTCCGTAGCCAGCTTTGAGAACAGGTCGGCGTGTTCGTTGTTTTCACGATCTATCCTTTGTATGGCCCAAAATTCTAACCCCTGGATCAATTCTCCGACCAATGAATGGTACTTTCCGGGCAGGTGGAATCGACGACTTGGTATTCTCCCCTTACTTGATTCACGATCAATTGAGAATCACAATAAGCTGCGATTTTGGTAGCTCCAAAACACTTGGCGTACTCAATGGCTGCTATGAGCGCTTCGTACTCGGCCTGGTTATTAGATGCTTGAAACTTGAACCTCAATACTTCTTCAAAAACTGTCCCGCTTTCTGGTTCAACAAGAACGATCCCTGCTCCGCTCAGATTTCTGGTTGCTGACCCGTCTGAAAAGATCTTCCAACAGCCTACGGGCAAAACTAACTCCACTGGCTGTTCAACGACCTCCTTTCCTTTGCTTGCTTGCTGTAGCTGTCTTTGATCGTCGTCGATGGTGAACGACGTCTCAACTAGAAAGTCTGCTAAAGATTGTGCCTGTAGGGTCTTTCTCATCCTATATTCAATATCAAACTCAGTCAGCTCAATGCTCTAGTTGAGAAGACGACCAGAGCTTTCAGGACGGTGCAAGATCTTGCGCAGTGGGGCATCCGTATAAACGACGATGGGGTGAGCAGAGAAGTATGCTCGTAGCTTTCGTGCTGTGATGACGAGAGCGTAAGCTTTCTTCTCTGCGTTGAAGTAACGAGTTTCCACATCCGATAAAGCCTTGCTGACGTAGTACACTGGCCTCTGGGTTCCACCTTCCTCCCTAACCAATACGGCGGCGACGGCCTTATCACTCGCCGAGAGATATACGTAAAGGTTTTCTCCTGCTACGGGGCTTTGGAGGAGTGGTGGGGAGACAAGATACTCCTTCAGCTTTTTAAACGAAAGAGAGCATTCATCCGTCCATTTGAAGTCCTTTGCACTCCTGAGAGCTTTAAAAACGGAAGCGACCTCTCAGCGGACTTGGCAATGAACCGGCCTAAAGCCGCTACTCGTCCATTTAAGCGCTGAACTTCCTTGATGCTCGTAGGTTCGGCCATGTCTATCAAAGCCTTAATTTTTTCAGATTGGCTTCAATTCCCCGCCGAGAGAGCATGAATCCTAGAAACTTTCCCCGTCGCGACTCCGAAGACGCATTTAGCCGGGTTAAGGACCATGTCATTGGCTCGTAGATTGGTGAATGTTTGCTGGAGGTCGTCGACATGCTTTCTCTTCCTACTTTTGACGACCATATCATCAACATACGCCTCTAAGTTGTCGCCGATCTGGTCTTTGAATACCTTGTTTATCATCCTCGTAAGTGGCCCCGGCGTTCTTAAGCCCAAAAGGCATCTTTGTATAACAATAAGTTCCCTCGCGCCCGGAAGGCCGTCTTCTAATGTCTTCTTCAGCCATCTTGATTTGGTGGTAGCCAGAATAAGCATCAAGAAAGCTCAAAGTAGTGTGACCGGCCACAGAATCGACGAGCTTGTCAATTCTGGGCAGAGGGTAACTGTCCTTGGGGCACGCCAGGTTTAGATCGGTGAAGTCGACACACAATCTCCACTTCCCATTTGGCTTTTTCACAAGAACCACATTAGCTAACCAAGTTGTGAACCCAGCGTTCACAATAATTCCAGCTCTCAGCAACTTCTCAATCTCTTGCTTTATAGCAATCTCCTTTTCAGTTGAAAAAACACGACATCTTTGCTCTTTGAATTTCATGGTGGGGTTCACTCCAAGCCTATGAACTGCCACGTCCTCTCTAATCCCCTTCATATCTTCCACCTTCCAAGCAAAAACATCGAGGTTCTGTTTGAGTAGGGAGATTATCTCTTCCCTCTCCTCAGTGCATAACTGAGACCCCAGTTTTATTTTCTGCTCGGGATAATCTGGGTTGATGATCAGTTCTACTAGCTCGTCTGCAGGCTTCATTTCAGGGGCGTCGTCCCTAAAGTCCATAGACTCAATGACGATCTTTTTAATTTTTCTTCTGGCTTCAGGTGTCAGATCAGGTACCTCGTCGTCAATCAACTTATCCAGCTCGGCCCCCGATTCTTGAGCGGCCAAAAGTCGTGGTTCTGCGGCTTGGTCGTTCAAGAATACCTCAAAGCAAGGACATCCGGATCTTCTACGCACTTCGATTGTCGAGACGCCTGTATGAGTTCGTCGTTTGTTTGACAGACTTGGAGAGCTTCACATTGTGATCTGGATCATCGATTTCAATAGTCCGCTTTGCCTTTAACACGTGCTCTAGGAATTCTGGGGCCGTCCCCAACACACATCCGACTCCAGCACGCGAAGGAAATTTTACTCGTTGATGGGGAACTGAGGCGACGATCCCCAAAGAGGCTTGACCAGGTTGGCCAAGGATAGCATGGTAGTCACTGACGACGTCGATCACAATAAAAGTTACTGTTTTGATTGTTCTCAATGGGTGTTCCCCGATGTCGACCAGAAGGTCGATTCGGCCTTTGCATCTACCCTATGATTGGTGAATCCTTCTAGACGACCTAAGTAAGGACTTAGACGGCCATCGTGCAGACTCCATTCTCCGGTAGACGCCAGAAACAAGATGTCCTCGCCGCTCCCGTATCGATCGAATTCTTCTTGATTCGCAGCTATCGATGAAGCTGTATGACTAGAGTTTGTTGACGAGCTAATGGATTGGCCGCCAGCTCGTAGGTAAAGCAACTTATCACGTCGTTTGGAGTTTCTAATTTTGGGGGACATGTGGGGCCTTCTTCGATGGTAGATGGCGCTCTTAATCTCGATTCTTGCTCGTCTCCTCGTAGATTACTAACACCATTCTTGGATTCCTCTCGTGGAGGGTCGTCGTTAGCACTGGGGCCGTCGCCCGACGATCCTTCCTTACATATTCCCCAAGTCGTCCATCGTCGATCCATCTTTGAATAATCTTCTTCAAGCTGAAACATTCCTCGGTATCATGTCCCTTATCTCTGTGATATTCGCAATACTTGTTCATGTTTTTCTTCCCCTTTCCGTTGGGATTCATCTTCGGCGCCGGGCCAAAATCAACGTTGCTCAAAATTTCTGCTCTAGACACGGTAAACGGAGTGTACGAATCCGGGACTTTTTCTGCCTTCATTTTGTTCTTTCCTTTCTCTCCTACCTTATCCTTTTTGGATTTCGTCGCTTCAACCTCGTCGACGGCCTTTCCCTCTCTTTGCAACTTTCTTTCTTCAGCCTCGGCGACGGCGTACGCCTTGGCATAGAGGTCTTTGCGGGACTTGGCCGGGTGGACTTGAAGCTCGTAGTCTAGAGTGGGGGAAATGACACCGTGCCCGAAGCAATTTATGATTTCCCCGTCTGTTAGGTCTTCATCAACTGATCTACCAGCTTTCTTGAATCTCTTGAAGTAGCTCATCGAGCTTTCGCCGGCTCCTCGGGATATGTTGCTAAGGTCGCTGACAGCCTTACGACGCTCCCGCCGTAGCAAACCTTCCTAAAAACTTCTTTCTCATCTCGCTTCCATGATTCTATACTCCCTTGGGCAAGCCTCTAAACCACCTCAAAGTGCGTCGACACGGGCCGTGCTCGTAAGAGCCTTGCACATGATGTCGTCGTGGCCTGAATCTTTTACCACTACGTACATTTGTGCCTCAAGGTGTTGTATGTGGTCGATGGCGCTGGTAGAGCCGTCGTATGGTTTAAGTTCGGGTAGCTTGAAGCCTGGTTCTGGGGGTCCTGTTTCCAACATCCAAGGCGCAAGGGGATTCATAGTGCCGCCATCGTCATCGTAGTCGTCGCCGTCCGTTTTCTTTCTTTTTTTGCTTCGTCCGCTTCCTCCACTGCGCCTCACCTCAAGAACTCTCTCATATCCACCCTCCCGCCGGGCCGGCTTGGGGAATCCTATCTTGACGGGGCCCCCGGGTAACGGTGTTAGACCGTTGTCTCTCGGTGGGGGCAGGTCGTCGTGAGATGGATCGCTCCCTGTAGCTAGGAGGGGGAGACGGCCTATAAGATCTTGACATTTCTCGTTCATGACGAGGTGGGGTACGAGTTCTCTCTCTTTGGCTCTGCGCTCATTCATTTCTTGATGACAGAGTCTGTAGGCGACCACGGACAATTTGATTCCGATTTGCTTCAGGATTCTCGATGGCTAAAGCTCTACGAGGATCTGCTTCCCCAGCTCGTCGTTGCTGCGACGGTGCTCCTTGGCTCCGTCTCTCATTAATGTGATCCCTTAGGTCAAGCTGTGGTACAACACGCTCATTTCCCAAAGGGCCTTCACGACGACTCAAAGATTCTCTCTTTGGTTTCTTCTCCTCCTTCCTGACGAGATTGTTTGGTGGGATGCCTGGGGAGCTTGAGGAGCGGCCATACGAATGAGCTCGTCTTGGATTTGCAAAAATTCTTTAAGGGCGTTGGCTCTTTCGACGAGGAAAGCCGCTCCGTCGAGATTAGGTTGGGAGGGACCTCCCCGCATACCTTGCCGTTGTCTCAGCCTCCTTTCCAAATGAGGTCTCCTCTCGCGCTCGCCAGCCAGGCCCTTTCTCTCTTCTCCCGGCCGTTTCAAGGCCCGTACCGTCGCCTATTCCTCGCGACCCGGTAACCCTTAAGTTAGGGTTCCTAGGTGGTGAGGGTGGCCTAGGGTTTTCTTGTTGAGGAGGTACTCCTTCATCCGTCGTAGACTTGCCGGCCGTATGACCATCTCGACGCCATTTTTCAAACTCTTCGGGCCGTATTCCTTCTACCGGAGATCACTAACACGCTTCCCGGCAATGGAACCAATCCGATCGCGCAGAAAGCGTGTGGGCTCGCCTTTGTGTCCAAAGAATGAGTGAGCTAGCTTTGATCTCGCACAAAGACAAGAAACAAGGGTGAAACCGCGCCGGGGTCTTCCTGGCAGTTCCTCCCATGGCGTGAGAGTAAGATGGTGGACTGAAAGTGTGTAGATAATATGGAGTGTGTGAGGGTACGTAAAGATGCAGTAGAACATTACCTTTATCCATGTTGTTACTCTCTTATTTATAGTAGGAATAGTGGTGTTAGGTTTTTACCGAGCCGCTGGATTGGATGGTCTCCAACCGTTAGATCGCTTCCGTCTTCTAGGCGTACACGTGTCACGCCGGGATTGGTCCGTCTATGTAAGGACACCGCAGCCTTCGACACCGATAAGCCAGCTTTGCCTTATAAGTGGAAAGTCAATCTGCGTACCTTTTGTAGTTATTACTGATTGCATGATTGCACATGTAACAAGGCACTGTAGCAGGCCTGACATTATCCCAAATTAGCTAATTAACCAAGCTTGTTGAGGAAGCTTAATAGAAGAGACGACCTGGAGCTGTATGTCCAGTTGGGTCGTCTCCTTGAGGTATGCCTCGACGAGAGAGGGTTAGTCGCTCAATGACGACGCTCACTCTTGGACGAGTGTCGGTTGGCGCCGAGGGAAGGCTCGTCGTTAGATTGGCCTAGCTCATTGTCGACGATCTCTTCTTGGCGTATCGACGGGCTAGAAGTTAACCCTTCCCTTAATGGTACAATGGCTCGTCGCTTGGATGGGCTTGGTCGCTCAGTGGCGACGACTGCCAACCAATGTTGGACGGGCTATGGCCCAAGGCTTTGATCTGATCCTTTGTGGTTGGTCATTTGATGGGCCTACTGGGCCCCCAGGCTCGTAGTAAACATTGGGCTCGACCCATCACAGATTATTCCGTTCAAAGCTTTTTTTGTTTTTGCCTGTTTAATTTCAAGTCTGAATTTTATTCTTGATATGTTATATGGCGGTTGGTGGCGGCGGGGATAGGTGGTAGTTGCAGTTTTAGTGGTGGGGTTGCAGGGAGGGTTGGTCTTCTCCATCATCTCAATCTCTCCAAGGGAGGAAAAAAAAAGGGCATTAACGCTCGTTAAATATTTAGTTCGCGTTAATTTCGTCACAAGGTGTTAAACTATATTTAACGTCATTCATTTTTTAACTTGAAAAATTCATAATATGAAAAAAGTTATAAAAGTACGTTGTATTTTTTAGACACTAAGAACTATATTGCATTATTTGATACAAAGGAGTAGGAGTAAAGTACGTTACCTATAAGAGTCATTTTCTCGTTTTTTCCTTTCTTTCTTTTTTTTTTTTCCCTTAAAATAATGTAAATATCATTTTCTTTTTGAAGGCAAAAATGAAAATATCATTAGAAAATGAAAGATAGCAATTTTTTTAATCAACAAGAATAAAATATCATAAGAAAATGAAAATAGTATATTTTTTACAAAAATAGGTAGTAAATTAAGATAAACAATAATATCAGATTGAATGGAGCTAGAAATGCCCAAGTCGGTTTAGACCGGTGGTTCCTGTTCTGAACCGGCGGTTTATATAAATGTAAAGTTCTTCATCCGATAATGTCACAACTCTCTCCTGAAAGCTATTTGTTAATAAATTAATAATCGAGATTAATTCAAAGTAGATCACAAGTGGGGCCAATAACGTGACAAGAAGAAACTCATAATCAACAAAGAAATAGAATTAGAAAAAGAACAAGAACAAGAACATGTTTCCTTACTCAACAAACTAGTACAAGGTTTCTATATTCCAGCACAATGTGCAAAGCAACAGTAAACTACTTCATCCAGCAAAATGATCACCCCATGTACTGAAGTTTATTAACCTTGAAGCAGTCAGCCATGCCTCTAACTTGGATAAAAACCGCTAAAGTTATTGGGGACAAAATGGTCCGGTAAAGCTCGGGTGGTCCCACTGGATAATCTTACACTTCCTCCATTCATCCTCAGACCAACCATGTTACTCGAGTCTCTCGAAGAACTCTCCAAATCTGGTCGAGGAATATTGAAATTATAACCCAGCCTCCTATGAAGCGGAATAGGAAAACCAGTTTCCATACAAAAAGATTCATTATCTTGACCATAGCTTCTAAATGGTTCGTCTGTCTGAACGCTCGAAAAATAACTAGTTCGACCATTTGTATCAGTCAACAGATTTCCTCTTTCAAGATTCAATCTTGAATCATTCCCAGTCAAATATGAAGTAGAAACTACCTTATCTGGTTGAGCAGGATGCATAGGATTCTTCTCTTCTAGAACTTTCTCTTTTTCGTCAGACGTAATTGTTTCATTGGTTTGATCATGGTTATCCTTCTCTTCTAGATCTTTCTTGCATTTTTTGGCCTTAGTTGACTTATCGTTGACTGCAGCGCTCTTTTTTTGCTGCTTTTGGCTGGTTTTGCGTGCACCTTTTTTCCTTGCCGGCTTTGTATTGGGCCCGGACGTGATCAATTTTCTCATATCTTCTCTCATGTGTGCAAACATGTTTTCTCTTGCAACTCGAAGTTCTTCGATTACAGATTCCGTGAAGATCTTCAAATCATCTGAAACAGGTAGTTGACTAGTCAACTTGCTCTTCTTTCTACTGGCTTCTTTTTTTTAATATACCCCTTGGAGCCCTCACTGTTTTCTTAGTCTTAACCAGACCCCTTTTCTTTCCGTTAGTTTTCTTGTCTTCGACACAAACAATTATATCCTGATCAAGAAGATCCTCGTCGTGAGATCTCCTAGTATAGTCAACATGGTCATTTTCTGGCAAAATGAAATCCGAAACGAGATTATGTTTCTTCAGAACTGATTCCTCACCATGTGTATTTGATTTTGAGTCGTCACTCGAGGAATCAATATCATCATCCCTCTTCCTGAACCCCCATATCTGGTCAAATTTCTTCACGTGATTCATTTTGTTCAAGGGTAGAATTACAACAGATCAACAATCCCGAAGCACGCCGAGGATCCCGACGTTTGAACAAAAGAATTTCCACAAGAACTTCTCATTTCCAGAAAATAAAACAACTACTGCTTGCAGGGATAACCTCCTCAAACCCTATTTACTTCAAAGTAACATGAGCATAAAGAATCATTCAGCTTTCCCAGCTTTTTGTTTCTTCCATTTTCTGTATCAAATGCACAATCAAAGATCAAATCAATAATAAACCTAAAAAAGAAACCCCCCCCCCAAAACAAAACATAATCTACACCTATGATGCTCGGACTCTTTGGTTTACCTCGCCGGATCCTAGTCAACAAGAAATAGGAGTGTCCAACAAAGGTACGGAAAACCAAAGAGTCTCCGGACCCTAGTCAACAAGAAATAGGAGTGTCCAACAAAGGTACGGAAAACCAAAGAGTCTCCGGATCCTAGTCAACAAGAAATAGGAGTGTCCGACACGGCATGCGCAGAAACCAAAAAAAGAGTCTGAGCATCAAAAGATCAACACAACATTAACAAGGAATTGGTAGCAAAACTAAGAAAACAACACAGTATACAAATTTACCAAGAAAATCATCCAAACCCTAAACCCTCCTAATCAAACTTCAATTAAAGACTAAATATTGAAAAAAACAGTCAAAAAACTGGATCAAAACCCAGATTTCCCAAATCAACATTTACAGAAACACAAATACACAAAGCAAAAGATTCTAATTTGAATCAAAACCCATAAACCCCAAACCCCATTCCATTAACACAATCAAAGTAAATAACAGAAAATATATGAATTAAATAATTAAACACATACAAATTTCAAGAATATTTAAAAATCCATTTTGTGGATATTAACTTACAATAATCAGTAGATGAAAGATGAATCATGGGAGAAAATCCCTTCTCTTTTGTAACACTTGTGGGCTTCTATTTGTTCATCAATTTGGTATATAGGGTTCTTGATTTCTTGTTCATGCATGAGTTATTTTGTCTGAAAATAAGGAAAGAAAAAGATATGAAATTTATGTGTGTGTATGAGTATCTCTTTTCAATTCCTAAAAATGTGGGTGCTTTTTTCGGTATATTTAAATATGGTTGGGAAGTGAATTAGTGAGGTGGTTGGTGGCGGTGGCGGTGTTGGCACACACACCCAACTGTGTGTGTGTGTGTGTTTTCCGATCAAGAGTTACAGGTATTTAGGCATACTCCCTCCGTCCCGATCCCGATTCATGCTTTATTATTTTGGTAAAACACACAAATAAATTAAGAAAGCAATACTCCCTCCGTTCCAATGGATATCAAAAAAAAAGGACACACCTATTAATTAAGGAAAGGTAAGAGAGTTTTAAAAGTAGAGAGAGAATGTTGTGAGTATAAAAGTAAAATAGGAAAAAGAATGAGTGGGAGGAATAGTTAGGAGAGAGAATGTTGTGAGTGAAAAAGTAAAATAGGAGAGAAAATGAGTGGGATAAATAGTGAAGATTCCTTTTCATTTTTGGTAAGTATCAATTGGTGTGGGACGGACCAAAAAGGAAATAAGTATCAATTGAAGTGGGACGGAGGGAGTATATATATTCAAAAATAATGGAAGTGAAAAAAGAGTTGTGAGAGGAAAGAAGTGAATGAATATGACAAGCGGGACCCATAATTTAAATGAGTGAGAGAAAAAAGTTAGTGGGTATAATAGAATATTAATAAACCTTTTTCATTTTAGGAAAGGTGAAGCTTCTATTGGGACACCCATTTGGGTAAAAGGTGAAGTTTCGAACGGGACGGAGGGTATTTGAAAATAAACATTTACTTTTTTTAATAGAAAATTAACATTAGTTTTAGAAAATGAAATCCATCCTTCATTTCCCGTCCGTGATAAATGCCACAATTTTTTTTATGCGTTCCAAAATAAATATCGTGATTTCAAATAAAAATATTAAACGATATAAATCGACCACAACATATATTAGATTGAGAGTCCATCAAGATATGATACGGGTAAAACCTAATAAAGAATTACAACTTAAATGACAAGGGTTAATTGATCTTATTGGGAGTGGTTTGATTGGTATATTGATTGTATTTTGTTCATATCATACCATGTATCAATCAAGTATGATTTGATATACAAAAATATGTATCAACACCAATCACAAAAGTCGATATATCAAGTTTATTGGACGGTTGTTACTCGGTTGGTATAGTTGGTACTCGACATATATCAAATATAAATGGAGACAAAAAAATGCATTTATATAAAGAAAATGTTAGATTTATTTTTTATAAAGAACAACACATTATAACATACAAAGATGTCTCAAAATACAAATTATAAATTTTTGAAACTAAAGAAAATGGTAAAACAAAAGTCTCGATAATTAAACAACATATTGAAAATTAAACAATACGGTGAACATACTATGTGAAAACATCATTTTAACCTTTGTACTATCTAAACTATCAAATTAACATCCGTACTGTCCATAAATTGACCAAATCAACCCAAACCGTTAGTAGATGTTGATAAGCGTTAACAAATGTTAGTAACTTAACTGATTTCATAATGAAAAAAAAATTCAAATATATTAATTATAATGTAAAGGGGTAAAATGAAAATAAATAATTTACAAATAACCCCCCATTAACCCCCTTATATTCTCACCACCCACCACCCCTAATCTTTTACCCTGCAAAAAATCCCTTTTTTCCACCTTCTTCTTCACCCCACAGCCGCTTGCCTCAACCCCAGCTAGCGCTGCTCCCACCCCACTGGCCGATCTCCCCTTTCAATAACACCATTCCCCTTCCCACCGTCCCAAACCCTACCCCAACCAGATCTGTAACCATTACCCTTCCCTTTTCCCTTTTCCATTTTGCTCAACAAATTGGACGTATCAGAACCACCCACGCTGCCACGTTGCCCTTACACCTTCGCCATCGTTGATCAAGCTTCGTCATCTCTGGTCACCCCACTCATGCCCCTCCAACTCTTTGTCTCTCTTACAGTCTTGTTCCAGAATGTGCTACATGACTACATCTAAAAATTTTGAAATCGGGTCTAGCCTTTCGTCTTTCCGCTCTTGATATGAATATGCAATTTTATTGTTTTTAGGTGTTTTCATTATGAGATTGAGAATTTTTATTTACCCCGCAACATTACTGAATAACCCGCAATACTAATTCTACTCAATATTCAACACTAGCCACAACAACCGTCTCCCTATTTTACCCCTTTCTTCTTCGGCTCACCCTCCCCCATCCCAACCCATCGCCGGCACCACCCTCCTACTCCATCCCCCATTCTCTTTGTCATCGCCTCCTCTTCCTCACACTGCCCTTTTGTTTTCTCTCCGCCACCCACCCCACTCCACCGGTACTAAAATGCCGGTCTCCATCTTCAGCTTCACCTCCCTTCTTCTTAGCCTTCTTCGGCTCAGGGGTCTTAACTTGCGGAGCTGGTCGTTTCACTTTGATGCTAGACTCCTGCTCCTCCGGAGAAGACGGGCAGTCGGCTTGGATGATGGTTTAGTAACATTTTCGGGTGGATTTTCCATCTGTTTTGAAGCAATAGGTTCGACAGCAGGAACTGGTTCGCCTTGGAGAATGGACGGAATCAGAGTCAGATTCCGATTCAGATCCCGATTCGTCTTCTTCCGACGAAGTGACATCTGGAGCGGGTTGGACGGGCTGCTTGGAAGATTCAAATGGCTTCTTAGTTGCCGGCGTTGAAGGTGTGTTCTTGTCGGATTCTGATTGAGAGAGTTGTTCAGATGATCCATCATCTTCTTCACCGGAAGCAGAATGGGTCGGCTCATCTTCTGCGCGTGCCATTGTTTAAGAGGGATGAATGATAAGAGAGCCTTTTCCGGTGAAGAAGATGATGGATCATCTGAACATCTCTCTCAATCAGAATCCGACAAGAACACACCTTCAACGCCGGCAACTAAGAAGCCATTTGAATCTTCCAAGCAGCCAGTCTAACCCGCTCTAGATGTCACTTCGTCGGAAGGGGTGAAATAGGGAGAGCGGTGGTGTGACTAGTGTTGAATATTGGGCAGACTTAGTATTGCGGGGATATTCAGTAATGTTGCGGGTGTAAATAACAATCTATTTCATTATAGTGATCCATCTCTATTTGTTGATTTATTACAAAATATATACTCCCCTCGAAAAGTCACTAAATTCCATTTTGAGTGTCTCATTTAAAAAGACATTTTAAAAATGGAAATTTTTTAATACTTCTTTATTCATGTGACTCACTTGTTATACTTACAATAACTATTCACTTACTATTTCATACTCCACGTTCTCTCTCCTACCTTACTTTTCATACTAACAACACTTACTCAACTATACATGTTCCTTAATTATCGTGTAATATCCATTTTTTGCCTTTTAGAATAGGACGGAAGGATTATACTCCCTCCGTCCCACGTAACTGTGAACTTACTTTTTGGGTGTGGGAATTAAGGAAAAGTAGGAGAGAGAAATAGGTGGAGGAGGTGTTTGTGAGTATGAAAAATTAAATAGGAGAGAGAATGAGTGAGAGGAATAGTTAGGAGAGAGAATGTTGTGAGTGTAAAAGTGAAGTAGGAGAGAGAATGAGTGGGTGAAATAGTGAATATTCTTTGCCATTTTTGACAGTCCACACTGATGTGGGATGTCTCAAAAAGGAAAGAAATCCACACTTACGTGGGACGGAGGGAGTATATTATATTTTGTAAAATCATTTGGATGGTTGAGTTGTGATTTGGCTTAATTTGGATCGGAGGGAGTTTGGGGAGGAAATATGAAGAATGGGCTAAACAGGTGGTGGTTGTGGCGGTGGTTTTTTGAAAATGTTGAGGGTGGGAAGAAGGGGATTTTTCTCTCTGGGTAAAGACTAATTTGGGGGAACTATAAGGGGATTAATACAAGGGGTTAATTGTAAATTATTTATTTTCATTTTCATCCCTTTATATTATGATTAATATGTTTGAATTTTTATTGTAAAATCAATTAAGTTACCAACATTTCGTTAATGCCCATTAATGTCTACTAACGGTTTGGTTTGGGTTGATTTGGTTAATTTATGGATAATACGAAGGTTAGTTTGGTATCTTAGATAGTACGGAGGTTAAATTGATGTTATTTATATAGTATGTATGTCATTTTGGTTGTTTACTCCCGTTTCAAAAGAGAGATATACAGAAATCGGCTTTTTGATGAGTTTCGTAGAGAGAGAGCTATGAAATTAGATTTCAGGGTTAGATAAAGAAAACTATTTTTTTATATTATATATATATAATTTTTATTTTCTATAAATAATGTCGATAATTGCTACATTTGGAATTAGGAGAATACTATAGAACCAGATGTTTTTGCTTGTTAGAGGAGAAAAAGAAGAAACATTTAAAGCCCTTACTATTGAAAATGAAATTTACATGGTTTATGAATGGCAACTTACTATCAATTGACCATTACTTCTTAGTTATGCAGTAAAACTTATACCGATCGAAGTTAATATTGTATATTATGTATCAACCAATTATACACAATTGGTATGATATTATTGTACTGAGAGTTCGGTATACTTATTTTTTTTTACCAATTTTAATTGGTACAGGTGGTATACGGTATGTTGGTACGGACAAGTACAATTTGTCACCCCCAGTTCTTACTTCCTCTGGTTAAACCTAAGTCAATCAAAGCACACAGCTCCCAGCAAAGCCAATAAGGTCATGCGACAAGCATGACTTGCCCGACTTATGTATGGATAATCAAGAGTAACTGTT
Source organism: Adenophora triphylla var. japonica (assembly GCA_022495995.1). Classification (NCBI taxonomy): domain Eukaryota; kingdom Viridiplantae; phylum Streptophyta; class Magnoliopsida; order Asterales; family Campanulaceae; genus Adenophora; species Adenophora triphylla. The sequence goes on along the minus strand of JAFEMH010006746.1, from coordinate 29,517 downwards.
CGGGTTGAATAAGGAAAACTACTAATCACCAGGTGCTGGATTAGGATCAATTATTTAAATCTCTAATTAACTTTCGCCTCAAGACTTTCAACCGCCTCATATTCACTATAAATAAGGCATCAATAGTGTAATTCTGGTAACACATTATTTGACTCTAAGCTATTGTCGATTGATTTACTATTTTCTACTCAAACGCTTATTCTCATGTTGAACGGCCTTTTTCGGTGAAGTCTCAGCTAAGATTACGTGTCTGTTCATTCTTTTCATGCCATTCGAAGTAGTTGCTATTATTCGGACTACTGGACAAGGGTTGATCCGTCGTTTTTGGCATAATCAAAAGCAGTTATAGTGTAATTTTAACATGATACAAGTGAACCATATTTTTTAAAAATATTTGACAAATCAAATATGACATTTATTAAGATATTGAGAGAAATATAAAGGAACAATTTTTATTAGAATAATTTGTTTTTTGTTATGGGGTCTTTAACTTACTTGTATAGTATCTTCATTATTCATTACATTGTATATTAGAGTTCATGGCTTCCAACCTGGAGGTCATGAGTTCGATTCCCCCACCAGTGGTTAGAGGAAATGACATCGTCTCTCCCTGATAGCAGCGCGCCTCTGTGAAGTGCATCGAGGGGAGCGGTGAAATGTGTTGATCCCCTGAAAAAAAAAAAAAAAAATTGAGATTTGTTATTAACCTACGCAACATTACTAAATACGGCCGCAGTACTAAGTCCACCCAAAAAAAATAATTACTCGACGCTAGACACACCACCACTATTCGTTAAAACCTAAATCTACACCCACCAAAATTAACAAAACACTCCCCCACCCCCAAACATACAGTCTCACACACACAATACACCCAACTTTCGACATTCATTCAAGGCAAACAAACGCAGAAAACAACATAACTAGTTCTTGTCCATTATCCATTCCAGAAATATTTCAGCATGGATTCAGACTTAGAACATTATTAATTACGATTAGGGGCATGCCAGTCATTACTATTCAATGGGTTTCGAGAACGGGGCATAGTTCGAAGAATCGATTGCACTTGTTAGTCCAAATCCTAGGTTTTTGCCTTCGAATCTAGGGAAATTGATTTCATCAAATGAAAAATTGTCTGTTCGGCATTGAACGCTGCTTAGTGGTCGTCGACGCCGTCATCTTTCTCGATCAATTGGTTGTTAATGGAGTCTGTGGTTGATTAACTTGATGTTAACCGATTAAATACTTGCTTGTAGAAGCGAAATTATAACGCATGCTGACGTCATGATTTGGCACTCACTCTGAAATAGTTCTATCAGGTGAGCCATTGAAGACATGACACCACTGAAGAACAAGTTTCTCCCAACATTGAAATTTCAGGATCTATCGACATTTTGAACCCTTGTACTTTGATTAAATTTCGGTTTTAACCATCATTGTTATTTTTTTGCAGTTTTAACCATTATACTTTAAATACACGCTCGTTTTCCTCAAAGGTAGTGAAATTAAGTTTTTTTTAGCAATTTTAACCGTCGTACTTTAGATTTTTTGGGAAAACTGAGTGTGTATCTAAAGTACAATGGTTAAAACTGGTAAAAATAAACAACGATGGTTAAAACCGAATTTTAATCAAAGTACGAGAAATCAAAAATGTCGATTGGCCAAATTTTAGTGTGTGATATTGAAAGGTTAATATGGTCATTTCGCTAGATGTCATTTTTGTAACAATTCTATTGCAGATTTATTTAGTAATGTTGCGATTACGAATGAAAAATCTCATTCAAATTTCTTGATTAAGAATGTGCTCTGAAATATGACTTGCCATGGCAATACACTTTTTAAAACAGAGTATTTAATACTCCCTCCGTCCCGGCCGACTTAGGATTTTTTGAAATGGCACGGGGATTAAGGAAAAACGGGGATTAAGGAAAAGGTAAATGTTGTGAGTGTAATTTAAAAATAGGAGAGAGAATGAGTGGAGGGAATAGTAAATTATAATGGTGTTGTGATTATTAAAATAATGTAGGAGAGAGAATGAGTGGAGAGAATAGTGATTTAAGGTTTCCATTTTGGGCCGTCCTAAGTCGGGTGGGACGCCCAAAATGGCAAAAAGTCCTAAGTCGGCCGGGACGGAGGGAGTATACATTAGTATATAATACTGCATCTATAATACAAAATGGTAATGGTGCATCTATAATACAAAATGGTGGAGGAACTTCTCGGGCAATATGTATGTGCGCAGCGCACGCAAACGAGAAGATTTGCACCGTAGTTATTGAACATAAACACAAATATTTCATATTTATGTTTAAAACTGAGACTTTACACAATGACTGCCCCTAATCCACATTTTTCTCACTAAGATCTGTTGTTACAACAACAACAACAACAACAACAACAACAACAAAGCCTTAGTCCCAAAATAATTTGGGGTCGGCTAACATATATGTCATCGTGTAAACAAACAATAATTCTAACTGGAAAAAAATAGGTTGACAAAACTGATTTACAATGGTGTAGTTTAGGGCAAAGATTTACCTTCAATACTTGAGATTTCTGTGTCCCTTTACAGTGCTTATGTTAATAACTCTCTGGAAACCTGAAACATTGATAAGAAGCCTTTTAATCTATATCGGAAATGATGGTTGACCCGAAAAAAGTCTTGCCCATATTAAAATAAAAAATGATAATAATAAAAGAAAAGGAAAAATTCGATTTACCGCCATGGAAATTCACTGGTATCAATGCCAGCTCGGTGAAGCTCATCAACATACTGCAGTGCTTCTCGACATTCTTCTGCATCATCAAAGAATTCTGTTTTGTCACCTTCTATCTGGACTGTTTCATGGCCTTTCCCAGCAATCACCTGCAACATATACAAATTTGACAATTTTACCAAAATAACTTTTGTTTTAATGATGAAAATAGTTCTCATAATGTTAAGTTTATTAGAACAAGGGTAAGCTTGTAACGTCGGAAATTTGATTAGCTTAACCTTTCATGCATAAATCTTAAAGTGAAGTGGATGTCCATTAACAAAAAGATGAACTATATGAAAGGAGCTTGGAGCGGGTATATATGGATCTGATTTATGAATCCTCATAATTATTTCTAATTTATCTATTTTAAGATCAATTATGTAGATGGAGAAGTAGAGGAGGCCTTGATAACTTACAACCACGTCACCCTCTTCGCCCATGGCAACTCCAGCACGTACACCTACCCTTCGAATGTCGTACAGGAAAAGCCTGTGACCATTGCGAAGTGGCGGATAGTAATCATTCTCTCCATGGTCTAAGTAATCCTCCATAGTCCATCCCACACCAGCCAACATGTCGTCCAAGATATCCACTGTTTACCATGAAATCAACAGGGGGAATTAGTGCCTTTATACACACACACACACACATATATATATAGAGAGAGAGAGAGATCGTATTGGCCAGCATTTCAAATGCAGGATATTTGCATAATAGTCTGTTAAGAAGTCCTCAACCCCACCCCACTTCACCCTCGCACACGCACACACACGAGAAAGGAGACTCATTCAGCAAGCACACGGTAAGTCTAATTTACAGAGATTATACTAGCCAATGTGCATGTTATGTAATTAATTCAATAAATTAAGGCAATAGGGCCCCAGAAAGAAATAAAGACACATAGTATATAAAGTTTTACTCACTGGTCAATATTGAAAAGTAAGATTTTCCAAGAATTTGGTTTCACTAAGAGTGGTGGCATAGTTCCTTAATGCTACATAGAAATCATACTTACGTGGATCTTCGGTCTTTGGGTTGTCAGATGTCAAAAGAGTAATGTCACTTTTATCCGTTGCAATCTTTGTCATCAAGGGTCTCTTCCATCTTTCATCCTCACCAACACAACCAAAAACTTCATGGAATACATGAAATTTTGTTAGATAAGCAGAAATGAATACTTATCTCCTACTTCAACAGTGAAATTCTACTTATATGTACACAAATCAAGAAAAGAAACCATATTGCAGTGAAGGCTGGTTAGAATTTTATTTGGATACGTAGCAAAAGCTAGATTTAATTATTTTTGGGACTAAGGCTTTGTTGTTGTTGTTGTATAGCAAAAGCTAGATTTAGATAGCATCTTACTATCTGAAGGTTGGCCACAGACCATATCAGGAAAAAGAATCAAGTCTAGTTTTTTAATAGTTCACACTTCACAGAACTGTGCGACGTGTCCATGTAGTAAGTTGATTTCAAAATTGCAGCATTTCAATGTACAATTAAATTTTCATCCTCTTTCTTAGATGAAGAATTAGATGGAGATGTGGCTCATATGATTAAAGCAGGCTGGTTGAAGTGGAAGAATGTCACAGGGTTCCTATGTGATCGCGGCATGCCCCATAGATTAAAGGGAAAACTCTACCGCACGGCAATTAGGCCGGCACTGCTTTACGGCACCGAATGTTGGGCCGTGAAATAGTGTCACGTGCATAAGATGAATGTAGCGGAGATGCGTATGCTTCGATGGATGTGCGGACATACAAGAAATGATCGATTGGAGAATGAGGTGATCAGAGGTAAAGTAGGAGTTGCACCCATTGAGGATAAAATGAGGAAAAATTGTCTAAGGTGGTTTGAGCATGTGAGAAGGAGACCGAGTGATGCACCGATTAGAAAGCCGAAACAGTGGAAAAATGATAAAATGGCGAGGGGTAGGGGAAGACTCAAACAAACGTGTATTAGAGTGATTGAAAATGATATGAGTTTACTTGGAGTGAATGAAAGTATGGTGTTGAAGAGGGAGGAGTGGAGGGCAAAAACCCATGTGGGGGGTTGATTTTATTTTTTTTCTTTTTTTATTTTATTTTTCTTTTCACGATGACATATGAGAGATTCATGTTAGCCGACCCCAAATTATTTTGGGACTAAAGCTTTGTTGTTGTTGTTGTTGTTGTTGTAGTAGATCTTCGTCAATTGCATTATTTAGGATTTCTTTAAAGTAATTAGGTGATTGTAAGCTTAGTGGAGGGCCCATCGATTAGGCTGGTCTCATATAGGTCAATAAAAATCATTATCATACACCTATATATAGGTTCATGGGTTTTAAGTTTGTGCATTTCAAGACATGATACAATACATGGTATGTCAAGGAAGAACTAGACTATGATGCAAACAAGCAATGTGTTGTTCTTGTTCTCACTATGGCACGCATGCGTAGCATCTACACCCACAAAGAATGACAAATAAAATGCATGTGTATATCGTTCACTATACCAGCAATGTTGTTCAAAGCTCTAGCATAGATCATGGTTTCATTATTTCATTTTAGCTGCGTTAAGTTTGGGTTTGAGTAGTAATATCTGATACTCCAAGAATGTTTCCAAAATTTTGTAAGCCATTAAAATCTCAAGCACGCTCCTACATAAAAAAACTCTGGATCTCAAGAAAAAAAAAAAACATTTTTGGGAAGCATACCTGTGATAATCCTTTTTGGATTGAGCTCCCTCACATTATCAAGGAGTCTAGATAAACCATCCGGAGTACGAGCATGGTCTACAATCACTCCAAATGTCTGTTCCTCATCGATCAACTCACACCTACCCGGCACTGCATCAACCTCTTCAATTCCCCTAACAATGTCCTCCAAGGGTGCTCCAACTGCAATCCCAACAGCAACAGCTGCCAGAATGTTGTAAATACTATGCCTCCCAAGTAAACCCGAAGAGATTTCCAATATACCCTGAGGTGTATTGACCAAAACCTGAGTCTCGAAGAGGGAGAGCTCGAACTTCAATGGGTGTATATCAGCACTCTTATTCTCCATGGCAAAGGTCACTACAGGTACATCAGGATTACCTTGTGCAATTAACAGAGGCGCGTTAGGGTCATCAATATTGACAATTTTTCGGTGCCTTTCGGGGTCCACCATCCTGGAAAACAGCTTAACCATGGCATTCTTATGATCTTCATCTGTCGCATGGATATCCAATTGGTTCCTTATTACATTCGTGAAAACTGCAATATCAAAATCGATCTCGTCAGACCTTCCTAGATCGAGCCCATGAGAAGAAGTTCCCATGACGAGAGCTTCAGTCCCGTTATGAACCATCCTCGCCATCACCTTCTGGACCAAGATGGCATCCAGGTCAGCACTTGGCAACTCTAGCTTGTTATCCCCGTGCACAAAACTAGCCACAGTGCTGAGTATACCCGTTCTTACGCCCATGGCTTCATACACCCCTTTTATCAAATATGATGTAGTCGTCTTCCCATTTGTTCCAGTGATACCAATGACGGACATATTCTTTGAAGGGTACCTGTAAAACGAAGCTGCCAATGCTGCTAACACAGCATTCGTATCTTCAACAATAACCAAAGCCTTACAACCTAATGTTTCCTCAATATCTACTTCTTTACTAGCCACCACTGCAACAGCCCCTCTCTTGTCAGCTTCGGTTAAATACATATGCCCATCATTTTTTCTTCCCACGCAACAGACAAAAAGATCACCAGACTCGACAACTCTAGAATCATGCTGAATACCTGTAATCTCAATCTCTAGATTACCAAATACTGTAACAGGTACAACCTTGCTCTCATCTAAAAGCTCCGCGAATGTCATTCTGAACTCGGGCTCAACTATTCTAATTTTGCTTTTAGCAAAATCATCGATATCAATATCAAATGAAGAAGAATTTGACAATTTACCAGTATCCAGATCATTGTTTACATTAATATCTGAGGTTATATCCTCTGAATTCTCGGTATCCTCAGAAAGCACTGTCAACCCTTGAAGTTCTTTAATTTCCTCTATATCAGCAACTTCCTCAGGCTGCAGCTCCTCGATCCCATCAACAAGTCCTTTCGCTAATAACTGCAACAAAGCAAATAAGAAAAAAAAACAGTGTAAAACATTTCCAGCTCATAATTACAGCCTTCAATAATGCCTCAGCTGTTCATTCCCCTACAAACTTTCAAACTTGTACTATTTCACAATCTCATGTAGAGTATAACCAGCAGCGCAAGCCATCTATTAATCAAGTTCGTGAGTAAATTAATCAAGTTTGTCCCATGATGATGTCGAGTTACTAATAGAGAAAATTCCCCTTTGACAACTAACATACTCCAATGTGCACTTGTCAAGGTATAAGGAGGAATCAATGTAATTATATACATGTCACTAAAATGGCTTAAAAGTCAACTTCCTTAATTCCTTAAAAAGAAAAAATAAACTGATTTTGGACGGAGGAAATACGATAAACCATATAATATAAATAGATGTGTAACTGATATGTGATCACCCGGCCTGTTCAAGCTGAGCTAAGCCGCGCCATTTAAATATCGCAAGCATAAAATCATGTTATAGCAAGACTTGAGCTGAATATTAGTTGAGGCAAACTTGGAATAAGGCAACTTTGAGCTGAGTTAGAGCTGGCAAGGTGCACTAAACATCCCTACAAACGTGTCATCTATATGAATGACCAAGTCAACAGATCCTGACTATAACAAATAAAATAAAGATCAAATCTATCTACCATGAATTAGGTGTCATCACTAACAATGATAATCACACCAATCACATGAACACTTAACAAAATTACTAGGAAAATTCATTCAAGCATTTTGTCGAACAATAACCGTGCGTACACACTACCTCATCTTTGCTTGGATTGGGTTTTAACAGGCCTTGTTTGACAAACTCCTTCCTCTTCAAAGCAATAGCCTTATCAATATCCCCAAACAAATCATCCCCAGAACCTTCATTGAACGAGGGATTATCAGGTGCATCCTCAACATCAGCAAAAGCCTTCAAGAAAGTGGGCTGGTCTTTTATATACTGCTCCTCTTGAAGCTTCCGGGCACGCGCTGCTTGTCTGTGAATCTGCTGGAATTTGGAGACCCCGTGCATCGAATCTTCGGGTGCTTCGGGAGGCTCATCGTCTGATGGGTTCGGGTAGTATTTGCCGTCGGGTCCAATTGCGAAAGGTTTGATTTGGGTTTCACGGAGTAAGAGAGATGGGTGTTCAAATTTAAGGGGTTTTAGAGAGAGATATTTGGAATGGGAGTGAAAGTGAGAGTGAGAGTGAGAGGGGAGAGAAAGCGCTGACGGTAGGAGAGGAGAGAGAAAGAAAAAAGTGCGCGCCATTGTTGAGAGAGAAAGAGTGAGAAGCTATGGAGAGAGGGTCTATTGCAGGGGAAATGGGAAGGGATAGGGGTTTGCACTTTGCAGTAAAGAGAGTATGAAACGGTGGCGTTTTCATGTTCAACTGTAAGTTGAAAATCAGTTGTAAATCAACTTAACTAACTAAAGGCACTACACAATACTCCCTCCGTCTCAGCCCACTTAGAAAATTTTGAAATGGCACGAAAATTAAGAAATATTATTATAGTATTGGGAGAGAGAATGAGTGGAAAAGTATTGTGAATGTGAAAAATTAAATAGGAGAGAGAATGAGTGGAGGAAATAGTAATTATAATGGTGTTGTGAGTATTAAAATAATAGGAGAGAGAATGAGTGAAGAGAATAGTGATTTAAGGTTTCCATTTTGGAAATTCTTAAGTAAAGTGGGACGCCCAAAATGAAAATTTTTTTTAAGTGAGGTGGGACGGAGGGAGTACACATTACTATTACTATCGGGGATCCTGAGTTAAAGTTTGTTTTAAGGTCTCAATTACTCCCTTCGTCCCACAATTCTTCACACTTTTTGTGTCGGCGTAAGAATTAAAGTAAAAGGTGATAAAGATAATGTGTTGTGAGTGTAAAAGTAAAATAGGAGAGAGAATGAGTGGTGAGAATAGTAAATTTGAAAAATGTTGTGAGTAGAGAGAAGTGGATCCCATTTTCATTTTGAAAAAGTGCAAATTACTATGGAACGTCCAAAAGGGATCTTTTTACGAATTATTGTGGGACGGAGGGAGTATTTTTTATTTTCACCTCTTATTCAAATTTGAATGGGTGAGTGTATCAGACATAATATAATTCACAATATTTATTTTTTTTTCCATTCAAATTTGAATGTCTCTTATTTTTCACTTAATTTTCAGATATAAAAATATCACTTATTTGCTATAAAAAAAATGCCACGTAAATCTTGAGTAATTTGGTAAATGAAGTATTTTGATAGCTAAAACCTAAAGAGACATAGTTGATTCTCTGGATACTAGAGGTCATAAAAGATTGGATGAACAGAAATGTACTCTCTGTTGAAAAGCTCTCCATGGTTCCGCTTTTGGATATTATAACCGTTTGAAGTTTGATAAGTGCTTCTAACACTATACAAGTTCAATATGCAACTGATAGATGATCGACCCCAAGACAGAGAATGAGTATATAATAATCATAATTCCCCTAAGTAACCATAGAGGTGGACATAAAATAACAGTTTAATAATTAAATTTTTATTTCTTAATCAATTACTATTATTATGCCCCGTCGAATATCGACGGATTACTATCTAGTTTAAATTTGAATGGGTGAGTGCATCTGATATAATATAATTCACAATGTTTATTTTTTTTCTCCATTCAAATTTAAATGGCTCTTATTTTTTACTTAATTTTCAGATATAAAACTATCACTTATTTGCCTATTAATTGATTTTTTTCATTTATATACATATATATATATATATATATATATATATATATATATATATATATATATATATATATATATATATATCTTTCATAACGTACTTTAAAAAATAACCAACCTAAACACTAGATCAATAACTATTCATCTCATCTGTCTACTCCAATAAATGTCGTACAATTAATTTCAGATGTTAATTCAGATAAATATTCAAACAGTTTGAGTAATTCAGAAATCAGTATTCAGACTCTACCTCTTATCAGTTCAGTCAAATTTAGACGTGAAATCAGATTTTAGTACTTAACAATTAAAAATATCAAATGCCACCTAAGACTATCCACAATGGTTTCAACTCACTCTCTCATTTCATCTAACACTTTTTCTCATCCACCTAATATTTCATCTACCCATTTCATTTAACCCCATACAATGGCTAAATTAAATTAAATTTTAACTCCCTCTAACTCATCATTCTATACCCCACCACTTTTATTTTATTTATATTCTCTATTTTTATGATTAGTAAAATAATAATAATAATTATTATTATTTATAATTAAAAAAATATTTCACACTTAATTAAAAAAATATTGCATCAATTTATAGGAAAAAAATAATGATTTTTTTTAAATAAAGGCTAAAATGAAGAAGGATAATTGAGAAGTTAGTGGTTTTTTTTTGTGTCCAAATCAAATGAAACTTATATTAATTTGTCGGAAAAAAAATAAAAAAAATTAATTTACTAGGTGATAATTCAGCTCAAAGATTTGGAATAAAAAAATTTTGAAAATCTGATGGACCAATCAGAGCATGCAACGTGTCCGATTCATGAAAAACAAAAAAAAGGGAAAAAATGAACGCCTCACGCGCCTTCTATGGCCGTGAGACGCATGCGCCAAATATGGCCCAATCAGAAGTCGCCACGTGTCATTTCAATTTTATTTTTTTTCAGCTGAATGAAATATTTCATCCAACCATTTCATCCCACTCCATTTCAACCTCCCATTGAATAATTTCAACTAAATGAAATGGGTTTAATCCCCCATTTCCCCCATTTCATTTACCTAGATAGTCTAAGAGTGTTTCCCATAGATTAGGGGAAGAAACAAGCTGAAATTAGGCTCCGTTTGTTTCACCGTAAAACATTTTCCGGAAAATGTTTTCCGGAAAATAACCTGTTTTACGGTGTTTGGTTAGCCCCCGGAAAATGTTTTCCGGAAAATAACTCGTTTTCCGCTGTTTGGTTGCCTAAGTAAAACGTTTTCCGAAAAACATTTTACGCCCTTCCTAAGTAAAACGACCTACTACCTTGTCCTAAGTAAAACATTTTCCTAAAATGGAGGCCTTAATGTACAACTCATATTACGCCCGTACAACCACCCCACCGCCTATCCCACTCCCCCCCAAAAAAAAATTTTTTTTTTTTAATTTTTTGTAATCGCCCCCACCCCTTCAAATTACCCCACCCCCCCACCCCCCACCCACCCCCCAAAAATTTTTTTTTTTTTTTTTTGTAATCGCTCTACCCCTCGCCTACCCCCACCCCCCCCAAAAAAATTTTTTTTTTTTTTTTTTTTTTTGTAACGCCTCTACCCCCCACCTTCCCACCCACCCCCCAAAAAAAAATTTTTTTTTTTTTTGTAATCGCCCTCTCTACCCTCGCCTACCACTTCTCACCCACTCCTCCAAAAAATTTTTTTTTTTTTTTTTTTTTTTGTAATCGCTTCCTACCCCCTACCCAAAATTTTTTTTTGGGGGGGGTGGGGGTGGGGGTAGGCAGGGGGTAGGGGGCGATTACAAAAAAAAAAAAAATGGGGGGGTGGGGGGGGGGTAGGTGGGGGGTAGGGTGGGGTGGGTGGGGGGTAGGTGGGTAGGGGCGACATAAAAAAAAAAAAAAAATTTTTTTTGGGGGTGGGGTAGGCAGGGGGTAGGGGGGGCGATTAAAAAAAAAAAAAAAAATTTTTTTTTGGGGGGGGTGGGTGGGGGGTGGGGTAGGTCACCTTGTGAAATATGAGTCGTTTTACCAAACACCCGAAAACATTTTACACCCTTCCTCCGTAAAATATTTTCCTCCGTAAAATATTTTACGCTCTACCTCCGTAAAACATTTTACAGGAAAACATTTTACAGGAAAACATTTTCCAGAAAACGTTTTCCGGAAAACATTTTACGTCGAAACAAACGGAGCCTTACTTTCACCTTTCATAAGAAATTTGGGCTTAAGCGTCAGGATACTGAATGGCCCAGATATCAATGGATACTTAACAGGCCTATTTCTAAATAATATGAATGGGCCTACAATTTTTAACCAAGCTGGCCCATGAATTATACTCAAATAGTACATCACTCTTTCCTCTCTCTCACAACAACGAATCCGGTTCAGTTCAGATCATCGAATCAACTCTGATTCGAATCCGATCCGCATCTTAAAGCACCGATCCAAATTTGATATGACCCGAACATGTAAGAAGTCACAACCGATCCGATCTGATATTTATATTATAATTCTATTTTTTTAATCCCAAATTTGTTTGTACCAAATTTATTTTTAATCTGTTGGAAAAATTTATTATATAACAATAAATAAGGCTTTCTTGAATTTAACGAAATGACAAATAAATAATGAACCATAAAGTAATTTACGGGGCATGAAATAAACATAAATTAGAATGCGGAAATTAAAGCAAACCGAGTAATTAAAGAAGTCGAGTCTTGTGTTGGACACAATCTCCGCAAGAAGATATTGCCCCGCACTGGTGCTTACGGATTAGCGACAATCTTCTCTCAAGATGAAACGAATTTACAGTAATTAATAGGAGCACTCCAAATTAATGACTTCGACGAACAAAATTTGTTTTTGACACTTCCAGACTTTGAAGAAGACTTATGCAACGAGATGCTTTATCTTCTAACAGATGATGTTAAGAATTTCGTTGAATTCTGTGACTGAATTCCATAATTCAGTTAAATATCTAACTGAGTTGTTAACTCCGTTAGATAAGTGATTCTCTACTTCTAGTGAGAAGAGAGAGAGAATATTTGAAGTGAAGGAATGATTGAGTGAATGAATGAATTTGACAAACTAGTGGGGTTTATTTATAGTAGATGAAGAGTTAGGGTGTCTATTGGGAATAGGCATTAATTGCACCCATTAATTCTCAGTCGTTGGATCAAATCTAGATCAAGGGAGAGGAGATCATTGGGTCGACCCAATTTTGCCGACCCGCGATCGTCCAAACAAAGGTGCGGGTCGCCCTGCACTCCATTCACCAACCATTATGACTCTAGCCGAACCAACACCATCCAAGTGGGTAGCCCATTCGACAAGCCCAGCCTGCCATGAAGCCCAAGCGCCTGAACCAGATCTGGGCCACGGCCCAACTGCCAACCAACCTTAACCCATTTGACTTGGAATGGACCGAATCATACGAGCCAAGCCAGTCCAACTCGGCCCAGACCCAAACGAACCTAGCCAGAACTGAACCACCTAAGACGAACCCGCCTTAGACAGAATCGAACCATGAACCGAGCCAACTTTTGTCAAAAGTTTAAGGCTCCTTAGCGACGATGCGATGTGCAAAGTGTGCGCCTCAAAGCGCCCATTGCGACCTTCGCGGAAGCCCCGCCATCGCTTGTAGTGTGGTCCAAATTGAGCTAGTACAAAATCTAGCACAATTAGGCTACTCCTTGCATGGTTGATCCAATGGTCCACCTCAGTGGCGGATCTAGGATTTCTTAGCTGCGGGTGCACAATTTACACTACATAACTTCATACTAAAATTTTTCGTAACGCAATTACATTACAATACATAACTTCGAATACAATTGTCTAATAGGGAAATACAATACAAATATTTGAATTAATTTGTACATTACGTGTTTTCATACTTTGAAAATGTTTAATAACATTATCATCTGTTACTTTGCTAAGGAAAACTTTTTCAATGAAACATACAAGACAATCATTCAAAAATTAATCACAAATCATGTTTCGTAAATTGTTCTTGACATAGTTCATCCCGGAGAAGCATCTTTCCACACTCGCTGTCGAGGTACAGCAAAATCAATGCCAGCTTCAATAGTCGAAACACCAATGGATACGACAAGTATTTTCTTGTTGTCAATAGAAGTAAGTACAAATTCGGAAGGCCCTTCAATTGACCAAATCTATCATCCGATTGCATATCCATAATATATGTCTCTAGTTGATACTTAAGAGCATTACATTCATGATAAGTGAATTCATCCAGATAAAACTGAGCCAACCTTATCAATTTTGATGAATCAAAATCAACAAATTTATCACTTGGATTCAAACTAGCAACACAAAGAAGCAACTCAGTATTTATCTCATTGAACCGATCATTAATCTCCAAAATCTGTCTATCCAAAATGGCATAGAAGCACTCCACACGATAATGAAAATCGTTTGTAACATGTGTCTTATGGCGAGGACGGTGACGATTAACATAGTCAGCATTCATATCCAAACTATCAATGTTATTCTTGCTGCAAAAGTCAATTACCTTCTCCAGGAGAGATTCCTACCCATCACTTCTTGTCATTTGCAATCTTTCCTTGCTCACTTTAACAAGCGACATAGCATTCAAAATATCTGAGTCTTTCCTTTGCAAAGCTAGTGACAAGTCATTTGTAATTGAAAGAATAGTCAACATAAATTGCAAATTAAAGACAAAATCAAATGACTGCAAATATCCAAGTAGACCGCGTGCTTGATTTCTTTGTGACGACTCAGTAGCATCATAAGAAACAACTTCAAGAACTTCAACAACGTAAAGAAAACATGATGAGATATAAGTTCAGCAATGATCTAAAATGAGACCCCCAACGCGTATCAGCGGCTCTCGAAAGACATAACTCTTGATTTAATCATGTTCATGTCTCAATTAAACCATTACCAATTTCTTTTGTCACTTTTGCAGTTTGTCGTAATCGAAGCATATCTTTACGTTTACAAGATGCTCCAACAACATTTGTTATGGTGGAAATCATTTTGAAAAAATCCTCAATATCATCATAATTTTTTGCCAAAGCAACAAGAGCTAATTGTAACTGGTGTGTAAAACAGTGAACATAATATGCAGATTGATTTTCTCTCATAATCAAAGTTTTCAAACCATTGAATTCACCTCTCATATTACTAGCCCCATCATAGCCCTGGCCCCGAACTTTCATCAAACTCAAATTCAAGTCAGCTAACACACCATCAATAGCAGATTTTAAAGACGAAGTAGAAGTCTCCAACACATGAACAACACGAATGAACCTCTCTTTTACATATCCATAAGAGTCCACATATCGTAAAACCACGGCCATTTGTTCTTTTTTAGACACATCGCTAGACTCGTCAACCAACAATGCAAAATAATCATCTTTAAACTCCTTAATGATTTTTTGCTCTATCTCTTGAGCAAAACAATGAACAATATTCTTTTGAATTGAAGGAGACTTTATTTGACAATTCTTGTGCGCATTTTTCAAAACCACACTGCCAATAGATTCATTATGAAGAGATAGAAACTTTAGTGTTTCAAGGAAATTCCCTTGGTTCAAAGAATCTTCTGACTCATCATGACCACGAAAAGCATGCCCTTGATACAACAATAATCTACAACTAGCAATTGAAGCACATAGTCAAATCCGGTTATCATTTCTCAAAGCATCATCTTGTCCATGAAAAGCAACTTCAATAGATTGATTTTGTCTCATTAAATCTTCACACTTCTTAGATGAAATATGATGAAAACTATTGAATCCACCCACATGTAAATCAAACCTCTCCTTTTTATGCCAACTAGAAAAACCAACACTTATAAATGCATAAGCACCAAATCTTTGATCACATGATTGATCTTTAAACAAATAACAACACAAACAATATGCTTTGTCTTCTGCAATGCTATACTCTAACCAATTACCATATTCTTTGAACCATTTCGAATTAAAGCGACGCATTTTAGTCCCAATCATCTTTGAAGGAAAATCATGACCATGGGGTTGACAAGGACCCTTTACTAGATAATATCTTCTAATATCATCTACTTGATTTGGATGATATTCAGAAAATCTTTTTCTAAGTGCAAGATTCGAAGGAAGACTATTCAAATCAACAAACTCTTTACTAGCAGAAGCCATAACGGAAACTAATTGTTGACTTGGTGCACTACTAGAATTACCCACCCCAAAACTAGTTTCACCATCCCCAATTTTTTTTCTTTTGATCAGAAATTTGTCCATATTCAATAATCAATAATAACACCACCAAATATCCTACACAAAAATTCAACAAAATAACAATTTAATCAATAAAATTTAAAAATCAAACACATACATATTTGAAATCAAACATTTAATCAACAAATATATATAAATCACCCACCAAATCTGAAAAAAAAAAATCAAAGCCCAAAAATTATTTTCAAACCCTAGATTTATATTTTATTTGAATGAGAGAGAGAAGTCAAAGGAGAGATTTGAGGGTTTGGAATACTTATGGGAGGACAAAGGATTGAAGCTTGATGATGAAGAATGGAGATCGGTGGTAGCAGCTAGCGTAGCTGGTGCGTCGCCGTCGATTGGAACAGAAGGAATCGTCTCTCCTCTCTCTCAGACTCTTGTGCATGCGGTGTTGGAGAAATAAAAAATAGAACAGCGTCAACAAGCTGAATTAAAAATTAAAAAAAAAAACAAACGCATGGGTTTACTTCTACTAATAAGTTCACCTCCTTTGTTCACCTCCTTTACTAACCAGTCAATCATTTATGCGGGTACACTTAGTAAAAAAAAAAAATTTAACTGGTAAAATTTTTTGACCGGGTGCACGTGCACCCGCTCCTAGCACTGTAGATCCGCCCCTGGTCCACCTAGGTTGGCCCAAGGAGATCAACTTGTTGACTACTCCTTTGGATGCTTTCACTTATAAACAATCATCACTTTACATCTTTAAGCAATGTGGGATAGCAATTTCATATCCCATAAACTCTTCATATACCCATTTCTTTTTGCATACTTTGAACATTAATTTCTCATTCACCACTAATTGGTTTTGAGAAAATAAATATATCAAATTAATCTACTCCAAATGTAGATTATTAATATGCAATCAATTCCATTTTCCTACAATGGAACCTAATGAAATTCTTGGTCAAAAGTCGGTCAAACCTCACTTTCCAAAATCAAAATTCCAACAATTCCCCACATGAATGGCAAATTAAATGCATGCATGAATGTAGACTTGTCTGGAAGTTTCGGCAAACTATTATTGCATCGGGATAGGTAGCTTATGACTTTGAACCTTCCCTAGTGAAATACTATCGGATATACTAGCCATTTGGTAGCGAGACGCTTTGAACCAGTGAATGTATAGTGTATACCAAGACAATAGTACTCACACAATAACAGCTCTAACACGTTTTGTTCTCAGGTTTTGTCCATTTCGGCCCTGAACCGTTCTTGATTCATAAGTGTTTCAATTTAGAAGCGGCCTAATTACTTCTCACTTATATAGGTGATCTCCCATAAAGAGTATCATGCTATACTCCACCACTTAGGTATAGGAATCATTAAAAGCTTTAAGCTTACCCTCACCACACGTCATCAGGTGTTTTAGCACTTAGTTGGCTTCTGAGAATGAGTTATAATTAGTTCTAAGCGCACATACTAGAATTTCCATAATTTAGTTGTCTCATTGAACCAAGGGCATGAGATCTCCAATTCTCAAGGTTGAGTGTCCACTATGGATTTCTTTATTTGTGTGGGTTTTGAACCTCATTCTCCTTACCAAACAATTTGATCTCCTATTCATACCCTTTGGTATACGGATCCATTTTTGACTTCACATGGCCAGTTGTGACAGTCCCATTTGAGATCAATTGTCTTATGATAATATGACAATGACCATTGTGTCTTGACTTACCACGATGTTCTACACCTTTTCCTATTTTTCATTGTCGTCACAATGTTTTAGGTCATGTAGACAGAAACTTATTCCACAAAGGAATATCTTCCAAGACCATTCAGCTTTTATCTTTATCTAACGTTATCGACTTAGACTCCTTACTGAATCGATGTTGTCTTGGAAGTTTGACACCACTGCTCCATTTATTGTGAGCACATTTTCACATTGGATTTTATTTGTGTCTGATATCCAATTAGTATATCCTTTTCATACTATTGAATATCTCATTTATTGTAATCTGTAATCACAAGAATATCTTTAAGTACTCAAAGTACTTTGACTATACTTAGTGATTTATTACAATTTTTATTTAGACTTTTAGTCTCTCTAGAATGGTCAATCCTTTCGAGTGATCAAATTCTTCTATCGGTCAGTTTCTGAGTGGTTAGCATCTCTTGTACCGGTTCGACTTTCCAAGTGTTCAATATCTCTAAGTGGTTTGACCTCCTTAGAGTCTATCTCTTAGGTATCTACCTTACAGAGATTACCTCTCAAGATTCTACCTTATAGATTCTATCTCTCAAAAATCTATCTGTTACTTCTCAAGAATTTAGCTTATTCGAGAGTCTATCTTTTAGAATTTATCTAACTCTTATGACTCTGCCATTAAAGAGTCTATCATTTTAATCTTTCTCTTCAGATTCTATATCTCGAGAGTCTCGCTTTTGAGATCAATAATCTGTCTTTTCAGATTAATAATCCGTCTCAATAGAGTTTATTTCTCAAGATTATTTTCCCTTTAGAAATCTATCTTTTGAAATTCTAACTCTCTTGACTACACTTCTTGAAAGTCTGCCTTAGGACTTATCTTTCAAGAGTTTTTCGTCTATATATTCATCTTTCAAATACTTCCTTTTAAGAACCAATTTGCAACTCAACGGTTCGCATTATGGAAGAAGATCAACCAACTTCCAAATGTATGATGAACTAATCATTTAAATGTTAACAACATTATTTAACAGTTTTCGTTTAATTTTCTACCATAGAAAATTAGGACCAAAAGACTAGCTTCTTTTGTCCACAAACTGTGTCTTAGTTCATCTTACCATTAAGATAAATCTTTTATAGTTTTATAAGTTCTCTTCTTAAACTTATATTATTTCCTTTTTACTTCAAGAAAATATGATTTCAAGGAATACCAAATTCCTTGTCTTTGGCTTAAGTACTTTTACTTTAGCCCGTACCCCCACACTTGAGGTGTACCCCCACACTTAAAGTACTTATAAAACGACTTACGATTATGCCATAATTCGTAAGGAGTTTTATCAATTCCTTTCTAGGGTATCTTATTAAGAATGACATAATAGCTTTCCCCACAAATTCGGTTAAGCCAGAGCTTTTTGCATTTATCATCTCCTTAAGAGTATGAATCTTGCGTTTCACTCTTGCTTTAGACTGAGTTGAATATGTTGCGATCGTTTGATGAATACTGTCGAAAACCTCACAAATATCCTCAAACGGCGCCGCATATTCCCCTCCTTCTAGCGTTTCGAATCTTCTTAACCTTTACATTAAGCTGATTTTCAACATCATTCTTATAATTCTGGAAAGCCATCAATGCTTCATCCTTACTTATCAAAAAGTAACGAGATACTTTATCTAACCTTCAGTTTGTACGAGCACAAGAGGTGTCGTGTTTCTTATTACTGAAGAAAATGATGACTTAGTCATTTTATCTTCCACGCAAATTTCACACTTGGTAGTTGAATCGAATTTATTCATGAGAATTAATTCTTGATTCACTGACATCTTAATTGTGTTGAAATTCACATAACCTAATTTATCATGCCATAAATTAGAATCTTTCAAAAGGTAAACATAAGAAACACCAATGCTCTTTGCCTCTAGGCAAGGTACCCTTTACCAAGAAACAAATTTTTCTTGGTCAATACAGTTTTATCCGACTCAAAACATTTGTCCAAATCCAGCCTTGCTCAACATTGCGAATGTCTGGGACATGCAGCATATTCACGAGAGTCAGTTCTCTGTCTGAAGTCATCTTCAGCACAATCCTTCCAAATCCCACGACGTTGGAAGTAGTAGAGTTTCTCATTTACACCTTCCTTCCATTGAAAAGAGTGTATGATGAAAACCTCTCTTTATCAGCATATATATGGTGGGTAGTTTCAGCTCCAGTGTCTATCCACCATTCTCATGGGTTGACCTTCAACTTGCTAAGTTGGCTTCAAACCCCATTCAATCAAGCCTATTCAACCTTTCGTTGACGTTGGCTTTGATTTATGTTATCCATTTCCCTTCTTGTAATACGACAAACTTTTTGCTACGTGATTGGTCTTACCACATCTTGTAACAAATCTTGGAGTTGGTTCCTTGAACCTTATAGTCCGTTCCAAAGTGTTCTATAACTCTTTGGTTGTCCCCACGAGACAGTGTTCTTTAAACGGGTATCATTCGGTCCACTCAGTATGTACGTACTACATATGAGATTTTCCATGATCCCATTCTTCTGCAGCTATTTGTCTTTGCGGATTGGCTATCTGTCTTTTTAGATCTGGATCATCATCATCCTCCTTTTCGGTTATCTTTGGCAAATCTGGATCATCATCCTCTTTCTCTTCGGTTTATTTGCCTTGGCGAATTTGGATCATCATCCACTTCCTCTTCGGTTATATGCCTAGGCGAATTTGGATCATCATCCTCTTCCTCTTCGGTTATATGCCTAGGTGAATCTTGGTTATTCGATTATAAGTCTGCTCCATGTTGTCAACAATTCTTTGAATCACTTCTGGGATTATTGTTGACCTTCTCGTTATCATCTAGTTAACTTCCAATGCTCTTCTAGTTATCCTTCCTTGGAAATCGTCATTTTTCTCGTTAAGTCTCTAACGATAATGTCCTTCGGTTGTCCATCATCATTGACTCAATTTGTCAAAAAAACAATAAAACGTGAATATCTTCTTGCGATTGTTGAGAAAATTTATTATATAACAATAAATAAGGCTTTCTTGAATTTAACGAAATGACAAATAAATAATGAACCATAAAGTAATTTACGGGGCAGGAAATAAACATAAACTAGAATGCGAAAATTAAAGCAAACCGAGTAATTAAAGAAGTCGAGTCTTGTGTTGGACACAATCTCCGCAAGAAGATATTGCCCCGCACTGGTGCTTACGGATTAGCGGCAATCTTCTCTCAAGATGAAACGACTTTACAGTCATTAATAGGAGCACTCCAAATTAATGACTTCGGCGAACAAAATTCGTTTTTGAGACTTCCAGACTTTGAAGAAGACTTATGCAACGAGATGCTTTATCTTCTAACAGATGAAGTTAAGAATTCCGTTGAATTATGTGACTGAATTCCATAATTCAGTTAAATATCTAACTGAGTTGTTAACTCCGTTAGATAAGTGATTCTCTACTTCTAGCAAGAAGAGAGAGAGAATATTTGAAGTGAAGGAATGATTGAGTGAATGAATTAATTTGACAAACTAGTGGGGTTTATTTATAGAAGATGAAGAGTTGGGGTGTCTATTGGGAATAGGCATTAATTGCACCCATTAATTCTCAGCCGTTGGATCAAATCTAGATCAAGAGAGGAGATCTGTTGGGTCGACCCAATTTTGCTGACCCGACTGTCCAAACAGGTGCGGGTCGCCCCAGACCCATTCACCAACCATTATGACTCTAGCCGAACCAACACCATCCAAGTGGGTAGCCCATGCGACAAGCCCAGCCTGCCATGAAGCCCAAGCGCCTGAACCAGATCTGGGCCACGGCCCAACTGCCAACCAACCTTAACCCATTTGACTTGGAATGGACCGAACCAGACGAGCCAAGCCTGTCCAACTCGGCCCAGACCCAAACGAACCTAGCCAGAACTGAACCACCTAAGCCGAACCCGCTTTAGACCGAATCGAACCATGAACCGAGCCAACTTTTGTCAAAAGTTTAAGGCTCCTTAGCGACGATGTGAAGTGCAAAGTGTGCGCCTCAAAGCGTCCATGGCGACCTTCGCGGGCTTCGCGCGCTTCGCGGGTGTGGTCCAAATTGAGCTAGTACAAAATCTAGCACAATTAGACTACTCCTTGCATGGTTGGCCCAATGGTCCACCTAGGTTGGCCCAAGGAGATCAACTTGTTGACTACTCCTTTGGATGCTTTCACTTATAAACTATTATCACTTTACATCTTTAAGTAATGTGGGATAGCAATTTCATATCCCATAAACTCTTCATATACCCATTTCTTTTTGCATACCTTGAACATTAATTTATCTTTCACCACTAATTGGTTTTGAGAAAATAAATATATCAAATTAATCTACTCCAAATGTAGATTATTAATATGCAATCAATTTCCATTTTCCTAGAATGGAACCTAATGAAATTCTTGGTCAAAAGTCGGTCAAACCTCACTTTCCAAAATCAAAATTCCAACAATCCCCCACATGAATGACAAATTAAATGCAAGCATGAATGTAGACTCGTCTGGAAGTTTCGACAAACTATTATTGCATCGGGATAGGTAGCTTATGGCTTTGAACCTTCCCTAGTGAAATACTATCGGATATACTAGCCATTTGGTAGCGAGACGCTAACTGGCCGATCGTATAGTGTATACCAAGACAATAGTACTCACACAATAACAGCTCTAACACGTTTTGTTCTCACGTTTTGTCCATTTCGGCCCTGAACCGTTCCTGATTCATAAGTGTTTCAATTTAGAAGCGGCCTAATTACTTCTCACTTATATAGGTGATCTCCCATAAAGAGTATCCTGCTATACTCCACCACTTAGGTATATGAATCATTAAAAGATTTAAGCTTACCCTTACCACACGTCATCAGGTGTTTTAGAACTTAGTTTGCTTCTGAGAATGAGTTATAATTAGTTCTAAGCGCACATACTAGAATTTCCATAATTTAGTTGTCTTATTGAACCAAGAGCATGGGATCTCCAATTCTCAAGGTTGAGTGTCCACTATGGATTTCTTTGTTTGTGTGGGTTTTGAACCTCATTCTCCTTACCAAACAATTTGATCTCCTATTCATACCCTTTGGTATACGGATCCGTTTTTGACTTCACATGGCCAGTTGTGACAGTCCCATTTGAGATCAATTGTCTTATGGTAATATGTCAATGACCATTGTGTCTTAACTTACCACAATGTTCTACGCCTTTTTTTATTTCTCATTGTCGTCACAATGTTTAGGTCATGTAGACAGAAACTTATTCCACAAAGGAATATCTTCCAAGACCATTCAGCTTTTATCTTTATCTAACGTTATCGACTCAGATTCCTTACTGAATCGATGTTGTCTTGGAAGTTTGACACCACTGCTCCATTTATTGTGAACACATTTTCACCTTGGAGTTTATTTTTGTCTGATATCCAATTAGTTTATCCTTTTCATACCATTGAATATCTCATTTATTGTAATCTGTAATCACAAGAATATCTTTAAGTACTCAAAGTACTTTGACTATACTTAGTGATTTATTACAATTTTTATTTAGACTTTTAGTCTCTCTAGAATAGTCAATCCTTTCGAGTGATCAAATTCTTCTATCGGTCAGTTTCTTTGAGTGGTTAGCATCTCTTGTACCGGTTCGACTATTCAAGTGTTCAATAACTCTAAGTGGTTTGACCTCCTTAGAGTCTATCTCTCAGGTATCTACCTTACAGAGATTACCTCTCAAGATTCTACCTTATAGATTCCATCTCTCAAAAATCTATCTGTTATTTCTCAAGAATTTAGCTTATTCGAGAGTCTATCTTTTAGAATTTATCTAACTCTTATGACTTTGCCATTAAAGAGTCTATCATTTTAATCTTTCTCTTCAGATTCTATATCTCGAGAGTCTCGCTTTCGAGAACAATAATCTGTCTTTTCAGATTAATAATCCGTCTCAATAGAGTTTATTTCTCAAGATTATTTTCCCT
Organism: Adenophora triphylla var. japonica; assembly: GCA_022495995.1. Lineage (NCBI taxonomy): Eukaryota > Viridiplantae > Streptophyta > Magnoliopsida > Asterales > Campanulaceae > Adenophora > Adenophora triphylla. The sequence goes on along the minus strand of JAFEMH010006746.1, from coordinate 6,060 downwards.
TTAGAAATCTATCTTTTGAAATTCTAACTCTCTTGACTACACTTCTTGAAAGTTTGCCTTAGGATTTATCTTTCAAGAGTTTTTCGTCTATAGATTCATCTTTCAAATACTTCCTTTTAAGAACCAATTTGCAACTCAACGGTTCGCATTATGGAAGAAGATCAACCAACTTCCAAATGTATGATGAACTATTCATTTATATGTTAACAACATTATTTAACTGTTTTCGTTAATTTTCTACCATAGAAAATTAGGACCAAAAGACTAGTTTTTTTTGTCCACAAACTGTGTCTTAGTTCATCTTACTATTAAGATAAATCTTTTATAGTTTTATAAGTTCTCTTCTTAAACTTATATTATTTCCTTTTTACTTCAAGAAAATATGATTTCAAGGAATACCAAATTCCTTGTCTTTGGCTTAAGTACTTTTATTTTAGCCCGTACCCCCACATTTGAGGTGTACCCCCACACTTAAAGTACTTATAAAACGGCTTACGATTATGCCATAATTCGTAAGGAGTTTTATCATTTCCTTTCTAGGGTATCTTATTAAGAATGACATTATAGCTTTCCCCACAAATTCGATTAAGCCAGAGCTTTTTGCATTTATCATCTCCTTAAGAGAATGATTCTTGCATTTCGCTCTTGCTTTAGACTGAGTTGAATATGTTGCAATCGTTTGATGAATACTGCCGAAAACCTCACAAATATCCTCAAACGGCGCCGCATATTCCCCTCCTTCTAGCATTTCGAATCTTCTTAACCTTTACATTAAGCTGATTTTCAACATCATTCTTATAAGTCTGGAAAGCCATCAATGCTTCATCCTTACTTATCAAAAAGTAACGAGATACTTTTTCTAACCTTCAGTTTGTACGAGCTCAAGAGGTGTCGTGTTTCTTATTACTGAAGAAAATGATGGCTTAGTCAGTTGAATCGAATTTATTCATGAGAATTAATTCTTGATTCACTGACATCTTAATTGTGTTGAAATTCACATAACCTAATTTATCATGCCATAAATTAGAACCTTTCAAAAGGTAAACATAAGAAACACCGATGCTCTTTGCCTATAGGCAAGGTACCCTTTACCAAGAAACAATTTTTTCTTGGTCAATACAGTTTTATCTGACTCAAAACATTTGTCCAAATCCAGCCTTGCTCAACATTGCGAATGTCTGGGACATGCAGAATATTCACGAGAGTCAGTTCTCTGTCTGAAGTCATCTTCAGCACAATCCTTCCAAGTCCCACGACGTTGGAAGTAGTAGAGTTTCTCATTTACACCTTCCTTCCATTGAAAAGAGTGTATGATGAAAACCTCTCTTTATTAGCATATATATGGTGGGTAGTTTCAGCTCCAGTGTCTATCCACCATTCTCATGGGTTGACCTTCAACTTGCTATGTTGGCTTCAAACCCCATTCAATCAAGCCTATTCAACCTTTCGTTGACGTTGGCTTTGATTTATGTTGTCCATTTCCCTTCTTGAAATACGATAAACTTTTTGCTACGTGATTGGTCTTACCACATCTTGTAACAAATCTTGGAGTTGGTTCCTTGAACCTTATAGTCTGTTCCAAAGTGTTCTATAACTTTTTGGTTGTCTCCACGAGACAGTGTTCTTTGAACGGGCATCATTCGGTCCACTCAGTATGTACGCACTACATATGAGATTTTCCATGATCCCATTCTTATGCGGCTATTTGTCTTCGCGGATTGGCTATCTGTCTTTTTGGATCTGGATCATCGTCATCCTCCTTTTTGGTTATCTTTGGCAAATCTGAATCATCATTCTCTTTCTCTTCGGTTTATTTGCCTTGGCGAATTTGGATCATCATCCTCTTCCTCTTCGATTATATGCCTACGCGAATTTGGATCATCTTCCTCTTCCTATTCGGTTATATGCCTAGGCGAATCTTCGTTATTCGATTATAAGTCCGCTCCATGTTGTCAACAATTATTTGAATCACTTCTGGGATTATTATTGACCTTCTCGTTATTTTCTAGTTAACTTCCAATGCTCTTCTAGTTATCCTTCCTTGAAAACCGTCATTTTTCTCGTTAAGTCTCTAACGATAATGTCCTTCGGTTGTCCATCATCATTGGCTCAATTTGTCAAAAAAACAAGAAAACGTGAATATCTTTTTGCGATTGTTGGGAAAATTTATTATATAACAATAAATAAGGCTTTCTTGAATTTAACGAAATGACAAATAAATAATGAACCATAAAGTAATTTACGGGGCAGGAAATAAACATAAACTAGAATGCGGAAATTAAAGCAAACCGAGTAATTAAAGAAGTCGAGTCTTGTGTTGGACACAATCTCCGCAAGAAGATATTGCCCCGCACTGGTGCTTACGGATTAGCGGCAATTTTCTCTCAAGATGAAACGACTTTACAGTCATTAATAGGAGCACTCCAAATTAATGACTTCGGCGAACAAAATTCGTTTTTGACACTTCTAGACTTTGAAGAAGACTTATGCAACGAGATGCTTTATCTTCTAACAGATGATGTTAAGAATTCCGTTGAATTCTGTGACTGAATTCCATAATTCAGTCAAATATCTAACTGAGTTGTTAACTCCGTTAGATAAGTGATTCGCTACTTCTAGTGAGCAGAGAGAGAATATTTGAAGTGAAGGAATGAATGAGTGAATGAATGAATTTGACAAACTAGTGGGGTTTATTTATAGTAGATGAAGAGTTAGGGTGTCTATTGGGAATAGGCATTAATTGCACCCATTAATTCTCAGCCGTTGGATCAAATCTAGAAGTGCAAAGTGTGCGCCTCAAGTGCCCATTGCGACCTTCGTGCGCTTCGCGGGCGTAGTCCAAATTGAGCTAGTACAAAATCTAACACAATTAGGCTACTCCTTGCATGGTTGGCCCAATGGTCCACCTAGATTGGCCCAAAAAGATCAACTTGTTGACTACTCCTTTGGATGCTTCCACTTATAAAATATCATCACTTTACATCTTTAAGCAATGTGGGATAACAATTTCTTATCCCATAAACTCTTCATATACCCATTTCTTTTTGCATACTTTGAACATTAATTTCTCATTCACCACTAATTGGTTTTGAGAAAATAAATATATTAAATTATTCTACTCCAAATGTAGATTATTAATATGTAATCGATTTCCATTTTCCTACAATGGAATTGGAACCTAATGAAATTTTTGATCAAAAGTCGATCAAACCTCACTTTCCAAAATCAAAATTTCAACATAATCACAGTATTGATTATGTCCTATAAAGAATAGTTTAAAATTATCAAAATCTCATTCGCAAGAACAAATAAAGATATACTCCCTCCGTCCCACAATTTTATGGACTTTTGCAAAATGCACGGGGATTAAGGAGAAATTATTATATTAAAAGTGTTGTGAGTGTGAAAATAAAATAGGAGAGAGAATGAGTGGAGAGAATAGTAAATTATAATGGTGATGTGAGTATTAAAATAATGTAGGAGAGAGAATGAGTGGAGGGAATAGTAAAGATTCCTTTCCATTTTGGGAAAGTTAGATATTATTGTGGGAAGCCCAAAATAGAAAGTTTACATATTATTGGGGGACGGAGGGAGTACAATACAATTTAATAAAATATTAATTATATTTTTTTATTAACCTTTTATTTAAATAAAAAATAAATCCATTACAAAGAAACAGAAGGTTTATTATTGAACCGGCCTACCAACTAGATTTTTATTTATTTATTTATTTATTTTGTATTTTAGAATTAGAACAAAAAGCGATGATTAGCTAACAGAGTGGTTAAAGTAGGCGCATATTCTATTCTCCATCTTTAACAAGCAGGTCAATATTTGTTTAACAAGTCCATTCTTGTTCTTTCGATTATCAAATCCTTTTCATTTTATATCCTTATTTTAGTATGGGTATACATTTATTAAAAAAAATTGGGTTTTTTATTAGATAAATGACTTAACCTATTAAAAGAGTGTGCATTTCAAAATGTCAGAAATTGCAGTTGGTGGGGTGGGGTTCGGACATCTAACTTCTCGTAATAAGCAATGCAACAGTTAGGATCCGATCGGTCCTGATCTAAACTTGATCTGAATCTCAAATTTACTGATCCGTTCCCGATTCAACCAAAAAACTCACGAAGCCGCAATCGATCTGATCCAAATTATATTAAAAGTCTATTTGATAGCCCAAATATGTTTGAGTAAAATTTATTTTTAAGCATAATGTTGAATGTTTTATAAAGAATAGTCTAAAATTATCAAAATTTCAATTACAAACACAAATAAAGAAATACAATTTAGAAAAATTTAAAATATATTTTAGATTAACCTTTTATTCAGGGTTCTGATCGGGTCGGATTCCGAATGGATCAACAGCGCAATCCGTACCCGATTAAATTTTAAAAATTGCAAACCAAACTCTAATTTTTGGAACGGATCACATTTGATTTGGATCGGGTTTGCAAATTGACATTCCTAGTTGCACTACAAAGTACTAAAAATCGTGACATTCAAACCTCTAACTTTTGTAGTGAAATAGATATTGAATGTTGTTTGAATAATAGTTACTCCCTATGTTTCGATTTAATTTAAGATTTTTAGTATGATTTGACATGAGTATTAAAAATAAATAAATATTTCGAGTATGAAAAGTGATGACGCCACGGCTTTTCGGGGTCAGGAGCGGTTCAAGGATATCTGGCTAGGATATATTTGGTGGATTTGTGTACCTAGATCACAACACAAACAAGTACCGTTAAGGTCAAAGTTGGATGTTACTCCAACTCAGGCCCTCGGGTGTGAGAGTAAGAATACTGAGTAATAAGGCTTTGAATACCTCTGGAGTGTGTGTGTTTAGGTTTAGAGAGTAAAAGAGCTTACTCTATTGTATATGGAACTTACCTTGCCCAAGGGGGTAAAGGCCTTCTATTTATAGGTAATGCCATGGTGCTTGTTGAGGTAAGCAATGAGATCAGCCCTAGGGGGCACTTTGGTATTTGACCAGATACACGTGTCCGCAGCTAATTGGTCCTGTCAGGGAGGGAACATTGTTTATCCCGAGGGGACATGGCCGAAAGGGACATGAGCCGTGTAGCCGGCTTATTGCATTAAATGGAATAGTAGGCGCGATCGAGCCGCATTGAATGCGTGATGGGGAGCCGGCAAGTGGCCTGTCGTGAGCGCAAGCTAACTTGCTCGCAAGGCTTGACATTAACCGGAAGCGGTATGTGCCCGTGGTCAACGTTGTGCCCGCGGTCAAAGATATATGACGCGAGCATCGGTTGATGCGGGCATGACTCCTGCGGCACGGATCCGTGAGCAGTGGTCCCAATGGTCCTCGAAGAGGACGATGCGAGGAGGGACACGGTGCTTGACCACAAGGGCCTATTGTCCGCGGTCTTCCTCCAGCCGGTCTAGGAACCGCCACGTCACCTGGTTCCTTGGGCTAGACCGAGCGCGCGGCCCGGTCCAGATCCGGGCTCATCAATGGCCCCTAGCTCCCAAGTGTGATTATTTATGGTGCAGTGAGGAGCTACTAGAAGCTCGGTCTGCTCCACGTGCTCCTCGAGCGAGCACCGGTGTTGGCGTTTTCCTTGTTTGTTGCTTGGCCCTACGTAGGCCAAAGTGGAACGTTCGGGAGGCACTGAAGTGAGTGACACGTGGTCCCTTGCATGGCGTGCCTCCCGCTAACAGTGGGCCCTTGGCAGATGAAAAGACGGGTTAGTGGTACGTCAGGGGTACGTGTCAGCCATCCAAGGGGGGTAATAAATGCAAAAGGTATTTAATTTTCGAATTTTCAAACGTTTGGAGACGGTTCAGGGTCCGAGGTTGGATTTGTGGGCTAATTAATACGGGTTAACGGGTTAACCCGTATAGTTAGGCCTTATAAATACCAAACCCTTAAACCCCAAACACTTTTACCGTTTCCAAACATTCAAAGAGCTCTAGAGAGAGAAATTTCTTGCTGCGAATTCTTGTGCAACCGTTCTCCGAATCTACCCTCAAGCTTTCTTTTCGTAAGTAACATTGGGTGCTTTCTCTTCTTCATCTCCCTCTATTTCTCTT